>CAAKHB010005504.1:76630-106908 GCA_901007665.1 Aeoliscus strigatus | reverse complement strand
TCAAATGAGAGAAGCAATTCATGTAACTTCTGTATTTTTTTTTCTTCTTTTATGCAGTTAAGTATCTCAGCCAGAGACAATAGTTTACTTCCAGTTCATGTTGTATAATACACAACATCAAAGAGGAAGAGAACTGTGTGCAGAATAGCAGTGTGTAACCGGGCCCCCATGAGCACCACTAAAACAGAACATTAATTAAAAGCAGTGTTCACACACACACACACACACACACACACACACACACACACACACACACACACGTGCATGAGCGAAACACTTTCATTTTATAATTGTCCTAAACAGGGTCAGACTCCATCACCAACTCTTTTCCTTAAGAGTTTTGCAGTGCGACAGATGTCGAGGACACCGTAAGAGAGAAGCTTTTCCTGTCTTTCCTCGTCCAAATGTGTCTGCAGCTCGGCTGCTGTTTTACACATTGTGGCCTCAGACCTGGTTTCACTCCATTGAATGATCCTGTCCAACTGTGAGGAACCTCTTTATGTTCCAAAGTGAAGAATGACAGATTCCTTCAGTGGCAGCCCTCAGGAGTTAGTGTGACATCATGGAGATGCTCAGGACACAAATAGGGGCACATTTAAGATCCCATTTAAGGTGGAATTTTAGAATCTTTGCAAATATTATTATTGAGTTTGGCAGGAAATCTACTGTACACTGTCCAAAAATATATTATTATATCAGAAAATGAAAATACTTACTTCCCTGTGGTCCGAAAAACTTCACTACGAATTCATTGAGTCCACTGAGGATGGTCACTTCATGTTTGCTTTCGATGCTGTCGGGCTGTTAAGGATAATGACTTCACATGATGAAACACACTCCAACAAACACAATCACATGATGAAACGCACTCAAACAAACACAACTAATCTAAGCTAATGTCCTGTCCATTGTTCAGCTTCATCCAATCGCATCATTGCCTCAATTGTTTTCTTGAAAAATACACAGAGACGGTTGACTTTTCCCTCTTCTACCTTTCTCCCTCATTCAGTCATTGTCCAAATACTAAAGAGCTGATGGAGCGACACTTGGACACTTGGTTTGGACACTTGAGACGTGGTTTAGACATTTAACAGTAGTTTACAGAGTAGTTAACCTGTGCTATTAGGTTAAAGGTTAGACCTGTCTGACCCTTTCATTCTCTAATTTGTGATGTATGACTGGTTAAAGCAGGAAAATCAGCTCAATCATTGATTTTCAAATGAACAGAAGCTTTGCTGTCGAATGATATCCGAGCGCTTGCAATTACATCGTAATGTGTAACCCTAGATGCAATAACATTAAACGATAAGATGAAACAACAGCTTCCTGCATTTCAACTCCAAACCCATAAAGCTGAAGCAGATGTACAAGAATTCTTTTTATGCAAAGTTTCAGTCAGCAGAGAGGTTTATTAGGGTTCACAGGAAAAAAATGACCAGCCCGTTTGCCTCTCTAAATTCCGTTACTGGCATAATTGCAGTCACACACCGTTCTGAACACAGTCAATATTATGGCTTTGTGGATCATTCACTCTGATCATTTTTAATCTCTGCTGTCACAAATTAATCCATGTACAGGAAATCAAATCGTAGTGGATGGACGTTAGTGAGCAAAAAAACGTGTGGAAGGAAAAAGAGGAGGGAGAGAACAGCCTAAAGACTTCAGAGGCTCAATGTACAAGAGGTGGGTTTAAAATCCGTTGTCCGGGCCGCACAGTAGCAGCTGGCTTGTCAATCCCGATTGAGTGTGTATCCCATTAGCTGTGGCACTGACCCCCAAAGGGTTAAATCAAACTGGAGGTTATTTTAAGCTCCGGCTGAGTCTGGTAAGAGCAGACTGAATCCCTGGCTTCTGCGAGGAAATGTGTCATTGTCAGACAAAAGAGGAAGCTCTCTGTTCTGAGTGTTCAAGACAAGGAGCCGATGCAAAGTCCAACTCCAAGGAAATATCCACTGAAGCCACAAGTGTCGTGCTTCAGCCTGTTAGCAACGCAACAGGGACAAATCCTCCTGGTGCAGGACTTTGTCCTGACATCCATGCATTATGTCAACGTTCTGCAGCTCACCCTGTTGTGCCCTTTGTGTATGGACATATCTAACCGATTGTGAAACCACTGGTGTGTGAGTGAGAGCTAGTAGGGGGATGGTACGGACTGAAGGCTATGGAGGACAGCCGTAAGGCAGCGTGGAATCAAATAATTATGATGCAGGCTAATCTAGACATTAGCCACAGTGGCTGAGATGTATTCATAAATTCTATCTCCATTTAGTTGTCCTATATGAGGATGTGGTAACTGGATACAGCAGTGGTAAGTTGAGTTGACAAAACAACAACTTCACAAGCCAACAGATATGCAAAGGTCAGCCTATTCTGTAAATATTCATGTGGCCATAGTGAGATACTGTGAGAGGAAGGAGGCTGTGGGAAAGGAGGCGCTCGTATTGCACCAACTGACTTCTCTGCCATGATCGGATACATGCAAACAACCACGTTCACTTCCAACAAATGTGGCAGCAATGACAGAGAATGTAAGGAATGATCTCAGATTACTCAAGTTGGTAGCCGGTGCTTTCCTCTGTGTTTAAGGTGAGTCCGATCCAGACTCACAGAATTCTCTTCCATGTCACACTGAGACAGCAAAGGCCTCTTGTTTCAAGAGAAAAGGCCCGAGGCTCCACGCACTCGTCTGCTCCACCCAGTAAATAACCTGAAGTCACTGGAAACCATGACTCCCTCATATGGGAAGGCGTTTGGTAGGTATGTTAAAACACACGAGGGGTTTCTGTTTGTTGTGACCGTTTTTTCAAAGCAGACAAACAGAAATCGAAGTAGACAGGTCACAGCAAAATTGGGCTTATTATGTGCAAACATATACAATGTGTAGATCCACATCCCATTCTCACAACCCAGTGACGGTTCTTGTCAAACTTATCGCTTCACTTGTTCACCAGTCCCAGCATTATGCTTATGTCCATCCCCCCACCTTGGATTAGTATAGATAAGTCATAATCTGTGGCGAGCACCGGGTCAGTATCGTTTTACACACACATATAATCTGATACACAGAACCCAATCGAGCCAGAAGAACATACACACACATTCCCATTTCTGAGAACTGACATGTAACATGGTGTCCTGTGTGTTTTCCTGACAAACGTTCCTTCCATTTAACATGCAGCTCGCTGTCACAGGGGTAGTGTCGATGGAAAATGTCTAAATTCATCCAGGAACTAAGGGCGATGTCATGCTGATCTCTCATTATAAAGCATATATATCTAAAGCTTATTAAAAGGTTTACATGTAAAAATATGCAGTAAATGGCAGTTGTGGTCCAGACATTTCTTGTTTTCCTCTGGTCCACTAAGACTTGTATCCCAGCCTGACCTAGGATTTAAATACACTGATCCTGACCGACGACCTCTAAAGTATGGAACACAACATGGTGGGGAGTCATAAACGGCACTCTGTCCAATATTGCGGTGTTAACTGTGCCCTGTGTTTCCCTTTCTGGAGACAAAAATGGTTGCTCTGGTAAAGGAGAAGCACCAAGCAGCACTTCCCTGCTTCTCCTGTCTTTGTTTCTTTCTTTCAGAGAGGAACAGAAGGCAAACACTGCTTTCAACTTTTGCCAACAGGATGACAAACTACATGTTTAAAATACAGTGTGAACCACAAGCACAGTGAAAAGAGCAAACTAACTGCGGATCAGCGGTGTAGGTCATTTTCAAACCAGCAAACACAGCTGACAAGTCTGACTACAAGAAAAAAAAAAAAACATGGAAAACATGCTCAATTATTGACTAGCAGAGGGAACATGTTCATCTATTAATGGCACAGAACACGACAACATAAGAAGCAGAGTGCTTATGACGGGGGAAGCAAAGCTGAGAATTTCGTTGAGAAGCCCCAAAAAGCCAGTAGGGAAAAGGGAAGATGAAAAGACAAGGTAGAATAAGGTCAGTCAACAAAACAAGAAAGCCCAACTGGAGGAGGAGGATCATGAGAGGAGGATGGGAGCTACTGAAGTATAAAATGAAAGAAACATGGCAATATCTGTGACAAAAGAGAGGCAGTGAGATAATGAGACGGGCTCAGCCTGGTGAGTGCTGATCTACCCTTATGGGCTGAATGACATCACTGCTTTGGACTGCAGGCCATTGAGGACGACATTCAACAAACCTCAACGCCTTTCACATATTGTTCCACACTAGGTAGGAGTCACTTGTCTAATATTCAGGTAACAAGTGTCACAATTTCACAGATGCTGAAAGAAACATCTCTGTCCTCTGAGGTTGATTAGTATTAAATGTGCTCTGATTGAACTGTGTCACCTGTAGACAGGTTTGTATCATTTAAGTACATAACAAAGACAATATGCTAGCTATCTTTCTGGGGTTGTCAAGTGGTAGCGTCCTGCGCTGTCCCCTGAACACTGCTTGAACACTGGAAAAACCAGAGGTTGTAGCTTCAGAATAGATTCTGAGGGCAAAGTTTCCACATGTGCGCGTTTGAGGAGTGGTGCAACGAAGCATGCAGTTCAACCTGTCTACTACTGGCAGGAGAGTTTATGACATGACACAAAAGACAAGTTTATCGCACAATTCATCTTCATTTCATAAGTATACTAGACATATTCACCAACAAACTGGTCTGCTGCAGTGGCAAAGCAAAGCCCAGGTTGTAATGGATTGTGTCAGTGTACATGTAAATGTGTCAGTGTACATGACAAGGATAAAAAATCTGCAGTCATTTCCATAAAGTAAGTTTGACATTAAAGGGTTCACAACAACATCCTCTTGTTCACGTTTTCTGCAACAATGTACAATCAAAGGCGTTGCAGGCGGAAGACAGGAAACCTAGCAGCTGCCCACAGGGTGTACGCAAGTGTAGGCTTCCTCCATCTAAGAGGACACAACTACAAACTACCAAAAGAGATGCACATGCTAACGTTCATTTCCTACAGGAGATAAAGGAGGCTTACTTCTAGAAAAGTAAGACTGGCAGCAGCAGATGTAAGCTCAGCATAGCTGCAAGATAATAACTGACCAATATTACACAACAAAGCTGTTCCTTCATCTTCCTCTCAAATCAGGCACAATGCTTCCTCTCTTATTTACAGACAACCTTTAGCTGTGTGTAATTGTGTTCATGGGAAGTTTCTGCAACATTTATCAATCCATCCCTCCACAAAGTTCTTGTGAGGTGCAGCGTGACCTGCAGTGGTTAAGCAGCGTAGCACGGCAACCCTCCAGACCCAGTCAGCAGAGTGACTGACATGCAGGTTGTTGCTGTGAGTGAGTGATTTTATCAGCTCAATGCGAAACAAACAGCTCCCCCCTGCAGCCATCGGCGGCCGACCCTACTGACCCACTCCTCCAATCGTTCTCCATTTCACAACGAAGCAACTACCCAGGAGCTCTTGACTTGTATTTCCCTGGAAGGCTTTTAATTTGAATGAAAGTTTGGAGTACGACACAACAGTTCCTTGTCTTTATAGAGAATAAATAATGTCTGCCCAATGGCATGGATACATATCACAATAACAGATAAGAAATATGAACAACAAGTACTTGGGTCATTGCGCCAGCACAGGTTTCCATCTGTTGATATATTTATACAGCTCCACAGATCAGCTTAACGCACGACGGGTGGAAAAGGTTCCAAAAAATATCCCTTTGATACTAATTTTTTAAACAGGGAACAATGCAAAATAAAGAAACTGCGGTACCCTCCCTGTGATGAAATGAAAATAATATCTGCTATGCTTTGTGGCAGCAATTCAGGACCACAGATTTGACTGGGAGGTTCCGCCAAAGCCAGCAAGTCTGCATTAAGCAGTACATCTTCCAACATTTTCAGAGCGACATTGACAAAGTCTGTCAGCTGTGTGTCTTGGAAGCTCTCACTCCTCCTGCCACATTAGGAACTTGAATACTGATGGAGCAAATGGACTCCTACATGTGCGGTCCAGGCATGAGGAAACCTTGCAGCAGGTTTTACATATTAATGGGCATATGGCTCAACAGGCCTGACTCACTCAAATCTGGTAGCGGTCGAGTGCTACACTCACTGGGTGGTGGAACTTAATTAATACTGCCCCCCACCCCCCGAGCTGGGGGTGGGGGTGGGGGGCAGTATTCCCAAACAGTTGGGAATTTTGACATGTGTGTAATGACAAACATTACATTGTCTTTACAGAGTGTAGCAAACAGAAAACCAACATTTGCAGCTCCCTGAAATATAGAAAGCATTTTTTGCAATTAAACAATATAACAATATATTATTCAAGCTACCTGACATAAGAATTGGACACCCACCCCCCAGTCAAATAACACACAACACTGTTAATGGCCTGCAATGCATGCAGATGCAGCTTCCATTAGCAGCAGGCCTCAATATGCTGTGCTAGCTGATGACTAGCTCCCTGTATGAGAGCTGGAGCAGCACAGCACTGCACAGGCGAAGTTCTTTGTCTTCTCTGGTGAGAAATGAAAGCCCACCCACTGCAATCAAACATGAATCCCTCAGCTGCTCCTCCTCTCAGCCTTTCACTAAATCAACAGTCTATTTACAGCGGTAGCATAGAGTGTAGCTGTGCATGCACGTGAGGGAGTGCTGCGTGCGTGTAGACACCAATGAAATAATCATTAATTATCGCAAAAACTGAGCCGGGGCAGTGGAGACTACGCTGTGAATTTGAGCTAAAGACCAAACCTACTGACAGATGAAACACGTCGAGGAAAAGCACCAACAAGTCTGGATTTTAGTGTGAAACACAAGCACGTTAAATTTCATGAAACTGACACACAGAGAGAGCGGCAGCCATGACAGACCGAGAACGAGGGTAGAATAGACTTCTGCTGAATACCCTGAATCTGTGAGATTTAATGCCTCAGGCCCATAGGCTATGTAAAATGATCAAAAATGTAGCCTGCCTATCGTCACTCCTTTGGAGTTTTTTTAACGTTAAAGGAGCAATGCGTGTGAATTGCAGAGGCAGACTGAGCTCCCCAGTGTCCAAAAAGAAAGAAAAAACAGCCAAAACAAAGAGGAGAACTTCAGTCCATCTGTTTTTCTAAGAGAACTCAGCCATGCATGGATGAAGCTTCGCCGTTTGCACAGTTGGATTAACAGTGAGGGCCTCAGTCTCCTACTGTCAGAGAAGCCTTGCTCCTGAACCTCAAAAACAGAACTGTCAATCACAGAGGGGGCCAGCCTAAGTGAATGAGGATCCATTGTAATTTTAACAGATTGTTAATTCATGACACACATAAAAGATTAGGGCTGGACGATACAAGTACAAGTTAAATAAAATATAGTGACCCTTAGTCGTCATCACACCATGCTGTGACTAGCTGATGTACAATTCACTAAACATTCTACAACAGTGCAGACGTCGCTTACACCAGATTCTACTTTAACCCGTCGGCCCAAATGAACCCACACTACTACGTGAAACCCTCATTAGCAAGTACCTATACTGCTGACCCAAAAGCCAAGTTAAGTATTACTGCTGAGGTAATCACCTCTTGACATGCACCACTTTTGCACAGAAATGCATATTTCAGCTGCACCCTTTCAACAGACGGCCCCTGCTGCGAACTCACCACCAGTCAATCGCTGTGTGTTCAACACAGACGGCATATGTCATAACAGCGCCTTGATGCATTGCTACTGCACCATCAGTGTTATGTTTGTCCCGACTGTGTACGCCATCTTTACTGACAGCATGGTGTACTGAGATGTGGACCAGAGTTAATCACAGGTTCATCGTGCTCTTCTTCATTCCATCTTTCAGCCAGAGAAGTCCCTGCTCCTTCTCACAGTAATCTGTTCAGTACTACTTTAGATGTGCTGGGGGCAGACCAGCCGCATATGACTTGGTCTGACACAGCAGCAGGAGGTTGAGGTCACAGAGGCTCCTGTAAATGGAAAACACAAAAGACTCGGCCGCTGATGCGCTCCGGATGTCATGATACAAGAGCACAATGGGGCTGAAAGACCGAGCGGAGTGCAGAGAAAACTCAGAGTTGGTATTCCACTTAGGGAGGTGTGGTGAGGAAAAGAAAACAGGGGAACTAACTCTGCAAACCTTATTGTGGACACTAAATGAATCCGGCTTACTGAATAGGAATGTTCCTGGAATGAAAACTGCATCTTGAATGGAGATGGAGGACCATAATGATATAAAAAATACCTGTCTCACAAATGATAAAGACCCATAGAATGGCATTCACACCAGATATAACAATAGATACTCAGACCACTGAAGCATGAAACCCCTCCCTTAAACAATTCCTGCTGCAGTGAATATAAATCCTTCGTCATGCTTACAAGAACCGCTATCCAATCACTCGCTTCCGGCACTGACTGAAATGTCGATGCAAACAAAGTAAATTGCAGTTGTGTTTACTTAAAATGTTGAAACATCCTCACTGAAGTAATGACATTACATATACGGGCAAATGTGTACTTCATGCTGGCATGCCAATACAGATTTAACCTCAGCAGAGACAAAAGAAGTTCACTTTCAAAGGGATTTCACAAAGTTGCCAAGTCCAATTATATTCAAAGAATAAGCAGCAATTTTAAAAATCTGAACATAGCTGTTCATCTGAGGTGGAGAATAAAATAAATCATTATGAACAGAAGCCTTGCAGGGGACATGTACATTTAAACATGGACCTCATTTTTGACAAAAGGAAAAAACACCATTTACTACCTGTCCTATTCTCCACATTAAAATCCATAGGCCAGACAACCCCAGAGCTTGTGCCAGCATTCACAATAGGCTTAGTCTTTTGTAATCTACCTGTGCTCAAATTCCAACAGCTTACTGCTTGAAAGCACTTGTAAAACGAGTATACCAATAATGAATGCATGCATATAACAGCACCACTACTTACAAAGAATGCACAGGCAACTCCACACAAGCTGAATGTAAAGCTCTTTGGAATGACACACTCTGCCAAGACTCTCTTTAGGAACATCATGTTCCAAGTCATGTCCAAGAGCAACAGCTTGTGGCTAAAAGTTGTGCAGGTCTCTTGAGAATAATGCTAATTCAAGATTCAGGATTCCAGTCCAACAATAAACAACTAACCTACTAACCCTTACAGCCCAAGGGGATGAGAGAGGGGATGAACTGAAAAATTATGTGCACAGTCAGTGTAATTAAACATTGCAAAACCCAAGTTTAGGCATGCAAATACAAAGACAGACACAAAAGCAGGTTGTTTCAGTATCAATTGGTCTGGCTTAAAGCTTAATCCTCATCATTCTACATGTTGAGGTCTTTCTGACATTCATTTTCATGAATTCCCAAATGGTTCCCGCTCTAGATTCTCTGTTCTCGGTCGGCCGCAACAAATTAATGCGTGCAGTCTCTCAGTGTCAGCCATAAAGAAAGAGGCTGCCCCTGTCTGACAGACAGTGTAGGTTTCAATTTTTGGTTCCATTACCAGGATGCAGCGACAGAAGCAAAGAGAGAGGAGAAATGAACTGTTGTCCAGACTAGAAACCTGGAGGCTTCCGTGCCTAAATCTAACAAGACGGTTTAGTCAGAAGGGACCCCATGTGCTACAACACATATGTATCAGAGCAGGTGGCGTACCACAAACCATTAGTGAAGTGGCACAAGAAGAGGGGGTGCACTTTCCCAGAACTGCACGGTTCTTTATTAATGTAAATAATGATGTCCTTAAACAGACCTGCATTCTGGCTGCCTAGCCACTCTGTAATGGCTGCCATTTCCTTCACAAAAAATGGAGATGACTAGCTACAGGGGTGCATTAACTCCTAGCAGATGCAGTAAAATGGTTTAGGCAAAAGCCAGAAAAGTGTTTGATTTACAATGAGAAATTAAACACAGACTAGATTAGGTTTATTGATGTACAGTACCGTTCAAAAGTTTGGGGTCATCCAGGCAATTCCAGTTTTGTAGCTTCTCTAATCAACAGTTTTCATGTGTGCAAATACTATTGCGCAAAGGTTTTCTAATCTCCATTCACCTTTTAACATGATTAGCTAACAAAATGTAGCATTAGCACACAGGAGTGATGGTTGGTGGAAAATGCCTCTGTAGGTGTAGGTAGATATTCCATTAAAATCAGATGTTCACAGCTTTGAGTAGTCATTTACCACATGTCAAGACGTGTCTGATTCATTTAGCAATGTTGTCACTGAATTTTTTTTTTTTGCTTGGGAGATCAATAAAGTATCTATCTATTATTAATACATTCAATACATGGTATTCCAGTTAAAATGTGAGAAATCAAGCAGGATGGATTATACATCCATGTCACACAACTTCAGAACACAATAAAGGCAAATCACACACACACACACACAAACAAAAAACAATCAGAAAATGTGAATGATTAAACTACAAGAGTGTTCAAATGTTTACCCCTTATTGTAACCCTGTTGAGACAACTTCCCCTTGTTTTTGGTTTATTATGACCAGCCCAGTTTCAAGCCACATATTTGACTAAGCTTTACTGCCATCCCATCAGCTGTTTTAAGTCCCACCCTCCTGTGGTTTCTGGCTAGTAACAGACTACCCAATGATTAAGCTCCACTGTGCTGGGACAAAAACAAAACTACTTGTTCATACTGTTCTTCTAGAACATTACCACTAAAAATATGCTGTAAGAGGGTCATTTTTAAAGCTCATGTCGCCGGCCATACTTACAGTCAAACAAAGAAATCATAAACACAAAAGTGAACAGGGTGACAAAGACTTGAAAACCAGAACACACTGGATGGTGCTTGAAAAGTTCAGGCATTCCTCTGTGAAAACGAATGCTGCCTCAAAACACCTGTGTACAACCAGCTGCCACGATCACTTACATTTCCAATATTGGTGAAACTCAATGTTACAAACCTAAAATGTTACAAGTCAGCTTGCCATGTCTGCAGTCACTAGACTACAGTGAGACACTGATCAGGTAGCCATTTTGATGTTGAAATTAACCTACAGACTCGCTAGCCAGCTCAGCAGCGTTACAAGATAACATTTCAACTGACAGCTGCAATAACACAACTAGAAATCCGTATGTGAGGCCACAAAGCAACGCTATTTAGATACAGGAAGCTACATATGGTGCAATGACGCCAACGTTTTAGCAAATGTAGAACAAAAGACAACAGCATTTTTCAGTTGACGTTAGCCTTATATTATGTAAACAAGCTCCAGTGCCAACGTGTAAATAGACATTTTCAGTTAACTCCCCTCAAAAACAACCAGCTGGACAAAGAAATCGAAATGGCCATTAGCTGTTTTTGGTCAGACCCTCACAAGACTAGGGCAACAAGACGGAAGACATCCGTGGAAAAGGAGAGTAACGTTAGCATCTGTTCGGCTGATGTTTCGAAAATATACAGTAAGCAGCAAACATCAGTGTTTCAAAAGATTGTGTTGGGAAAAACGGGAAGGACATGGTCTGATTAGCTAGCACAGCTGTCCCGATACGCGACTGAAGGTTCGCAGGACAGAAATAGCTAAGACTTGGCTTTGCTAGCAAAATGTTGTTTACACAAACACCATTCACAATAAAGGCTCTATCTGCAGTTAGTTTATCGAGACAAACATACAGCGTCAATAACAATGGGTTAGCTCACATTACATTTCCCTATATATTAGGACATAGCTGCCTAGGCAGCGAGTGACAGACTTGTTTATGTTCAGAAAGGATACAGTTTCACCACATCGGTATCCATTCGCCTTTTACCCGGACTTGGAGACGACATTTTTGCTATTTCCACCGCAGAGCACCAGTAGGTAAACTGAAAGCTAGCCCACGAAACGCTAGGCAGTCTAGCAAACTGTACTATCCGAAAGTTAACATTTGCTTTCAGCAATGTTCACAGCAAAACGTCTCCCCAAGATGAATGTCCCTCTGTCCTCATATGCTGCTGAACTAACGTCTGCTATTCACTGTCTCTCTCGCTTTGACCGTGGTTCTGACAAACTGGGATCCCTCCGCGTCCTACGTCATATATCTGCGACCAGACGTCATCATAAAAGGCCATCTTTGTAGTTTTAATTTACATCGTCTGTGATTAGATTCACTTTGGCACCAGTTACATTGTCATACTCGTTTTTAGAGTTCCAAGTATAATACAGAAAAAGTAATAGCAATAGAGTAGTTATTTGTGTTTTTAAAATTTGAGCAGTCATGAATGTAGCAGCTACAGTTCCAAGTAAAAATTATTTCACCCTTAGTGGTTTGGTGATCTGACACAGCTTCCTCTTACTAGCTGTTACATTACACCCATGATGTATGGCTTCTAAATAAACCATTATTAACAGTAGTTTGTTCTGGTGTAAAACAGTTCCTATTTAACGGTGACCAATGGCATGAGTGTTCAGATATCAAGAGCAATGTGAAAGACAGGCACCAAAACACTAGAAGTACACAACCCTCAATGTATTGTCATTGTATGTACAGTACAATCACATTCATATCTAACTGGAATTTATTTCAGGTCTGCCATAGGCACATGCGACATTTATCAGAAACTTTGAAAACATTTTATTTAACGCCTAAGGAAAACTATGCCATTAAAAGCACATGCAGTATAGTCAGGACTGCAATAACGATGAGATGTCACAGGAAGTAAGACAAACAGGAAATAAAGGGATCCTGAAACTAATTCAAATCCTGTTTGATGTTCATGGCACACGTTAAATTTTTATAGTCATGATTTTAACACTGACTGGCTAAATCAAAAGGAGCAAGTCAGAAAACTCAGATCTATGTTGTTCAGTAAAAGAGTCCACACTCCTCCAAACACAGACACATGATCACGGTTTTACTTGACTGTCAAATGGCTTAACATACTTCAAAGGTAAACATTACCTTCTCAGTGTGAAGTCACTTGATCTTTTCTTTTAATCAGGCATTTCTTATCTTGACTTAAAAAAAAGTTCCACACCATTATGATGTCATACAAAATTTGTTGTATATATTTGTTGTCTTGATCTAATGAAGACGCACAACACGAGGACTGAAACGTTGCATTTCCCAAAATTCCTGTACGAGAATTCTGCCTCACACATCCTTCACGGCACTTTTCACAGTGAAGACACACAAATCAGAAAAAAAGAACATTCCTTTCCTCCTGAGATGACCCTAAAAGATGGCAGACATCGGACACGCTTGTCACTGATACTACAAAGTCTGTACCACAAAAATAGAGAGTCAGTTTAGCAATCCAGTGTTGCAATGTTCTTGGTGAGGAAACAAGCTACTGAGATGGAGAGGACACTTCCCACTGACGGAAGATAGCAAACACCCTTTTTGACTTGTCTCGAGGGCCCTAAGGAAAAACAGAACAGAGAAACATCCAATGTTACATTAAAGCTACCTAGCTGTTGTACATGAACAGAATGGAAACGTAATCATCTACATGTATAACCATGGCCCGATGCAAAGACTTGCCTGTGCTGGACTGCCATCCACGGTGTCAGAATTCTTGTTCATGGGTATGAGGAGGTCAAGAGCAGCCTTCCAGCCCTGCTGATTACACATAGATACTCTGTCTGAAATGGACACGGACCCCGGATCCACGTGCTCCTTTACAACTGTGATCCAAGGACACCAGTCTCTGTGCTGAGCTAGAGGGTCAAAAGCATTCTTATGCATGAGCCCATCCTGAAATGGAGAAGGTGAAAAGGTCAAATCAATAAAAAGTTATGAACTTCAACACTTACAACAGCATGTTACATCCATTAATTACTGTCTATATGTGAATGACATTCAATTGCTAACTTCTGCGCTTACAGGTCCGCTAACTGATGAGAGACACAGACGTTTGGAAGGGCACGCAGCCGACCCATCAGCACCCGAATGTTCTCCTTGGCCCCGGCTTCGGGTTGCAGGCCTCTTGCCCCTTGTCAAAGGACTAGGCAGCTCGTCATTGGGGCTCGGCCAGTCCCTACTTCTGGCACGTAAAGCTGAGGGGGAGGACATGCCCTCACCCTGTTTCACACACAGCATGGTGAAAAAGTAACATATTTTAAACATTTCAATTGTTATACAGAATCAGTTTAATGGTATATACATTTAAAGAGCCTATGTTGCTTGCCTGGTCAAGCCGAGTGGAGTCTTGGCTTCTCAGCTTCATACGACACGGTGTTGAAGCAGGTGTGGAGGAAGTAGAATTCTCCCCTTGCTCCTCCTGTGAGGCAGCTGAGACAGGGCCGACCACTTGTACAGAGGGGCTTACAGTGTGTGGTACAGAATCTCCTTCACCCCCTGTCCCCTCCATCTGGTGGAAATTCCACAAGCCTACTTTGCGCATGCAGTACGAGCAGGTGAGGGTAGGCAGGTTCATGGCGTGCAGAGCCGGGCTGTGATAAAGAAATCAACAGCTCAGAAGTCTTGAGGGGAAAAAAAACCCTAAACAAGGTTCTCCTGTTTTTTTCTTTGTTTTTCTTGTCATCGGCTCTATTGAAAGACAAAAGCACAACTTCATCTTACCTTGCAGCCCAGCCACAGAGAGAAACTATACATGCTGACACCTGGACAGCCAATGGTTCCGAACATGGAGTCCCTCCCTTCTTTTTTTGTTCTTCCTCGATCAGCTGCAGTAGAACACTGATAGCATCTTCAGTCAAAGACTGCAAAGGAGATGATGAAGAATTACATAAAGATGTCATGTTTTAGTTCAAGGGAAAAGGGTAATTTATTGCATATAATGAAACTTCTATCATTTCTGTGATTAATTAATATAAATCATGTTCCATGTAAACAGTATTCCTCAGGATATTCTTGTCACCGTCCACACGCCGTCCTCACCATTGACTTCAGCTGCTCCGGTTTCAGGGCGGGCAGCTGCTGTGAAAGGAGACAGGAGCTCTGATAGCGCTCTAAGAAAGCAGCCAGCAGAGCTGATGGCTCAGAACCTGGAACCAGCCAGAACCGCTCTGAAACGACAGCAACCTTCCCATGACCACAATGTGCAGCTAACATGACCTTTCCACATGAAAGATACATTGTAGTGTATATACTGTACAGGAGGAATGTGGCTTCTCTAACCTGGACATGGAAAGTCTGGCCAAGGACAAAACTTCTCATGCTGCGTCTGTAGCTGTCCCGATAGTTCTGCAATGCGGGATTCATCTATTGGCAGGAGGACAAATGGATGTGACCTTTAAGATTGGCAGCAGTTTCCTCAAATTAAAATGTGCTTGACCTTTACAACTGATGGTCAGTTTCTGAACGTTGTTCTCACATTTTCCAAAGTCTAACGTTGGTTGCAGCGATGCACAAAGGAAGGCCTGGCAGCTGGAGCACTTGAGCATGTCGCAGCCGATGTTGATCCAGCCATATCGAGCACACATCAGAGGGGACAGTGCGCAGGGCTTTCCTGCCCATTTCAAACAGTGCTGTGCTAAGGACGTTTTCAGTCAACATTTGTGAGAATGAAAATATTACAAACTCCTGCATTATGTACCCAAAAGACATGAAACAAGCAGTCTCTTTTCTATCAGCCTCCATTGGTGACTTGTGCATTTTATAACAATGCTGGTTCCATTTCGTCAGCAGTCATCCGGTACTCATAGAACCGCAGTTACACTCGTAACTCGTCGTTTTAAGTTAAAGCAAGTAAGGATATTGAGAATGATTCCACTCTTGAGAAAAAGGCCTCTTTGGTGTTTGCTTCGCAAGATGCTTGAGTGTTGCTGTTTACTCCCATCACTTTAGAATCACCACTAAAATTAGCAGAGCAAAACACATTAGTTTGTCACAGTATACTTGATGCCATTAATACACAGCTACCTCATCGTACCACAGCTGGACATCTTTTTTTAAATCCTGTGGACCTTTTGCCCTCATGAAACCAGTGTTTTGAAGCCTGATTAATATTTTTGAAACCAGGAGCCATAGCAAGGAAATCTGAAGAGGACTGCGTGTGTACAAACTATATGCAGCTTTCCTGATGCCATCGCTCCACCTCTCCTGTTGTCAGCGAGTTCTCCCACTAACTGGCTAACAATAACTAGTCTTCTTCCTGTTTGTTTGCACACATGCCCAATGTCTTCCTCTGTTTCTAGTGTATTTCTGTGGCAGCATTACAGCGCCACTTATAGGCTCGGCATATGCACTACAGTGTATTGACAGGATTTATGTGGTTGCATGTATTTCTGGAGACTATTGTGTATGTACAGAAAATGTTTTAAAAACCATAAGCCAGAGCAGCGTTTCACATGAACCACTGCTTCAAAGCTTGCAATAGTGTGCAATAAGTCACCTACCGGATGACACAGGAAGCAAAAGCTGAATAAATCATGTGACTGGTTCAAACCAACCAATACTTCATGACAGCATCTATGTCCACCAGCCTCATCAGTACAATGTATGTGTTTTTAAAAGCTGAAGTTGTCAGCAAAAAATAAAGAAACGGAAGTAAATAGTTTCTCAATAATAACCTTTGAATCGCCATCCCATGTACGTAACATCATTCACGCCAACAAATTACACTCATTAAATAATTACATTTCTTTACCATATTATATTTCACCACCAGATGGCATTAAATAGGAAGCATTGAATGAATGGACCTATTTTCGCTGCCGATGATGAAATTGTTCATTGCTTCATTTGGAAAATCACGATAAGAAAGTCTTTATTTTGGAAATTAACTGAAAGCAGACACATGCCACCGTCAGAACTTTCCATCACCACCCCTCTTATCATTAGCAATGTGCAAAACTGGGATAACTTACCGACGTTTTTAGTCTAAATAAACCTGTACGACGGGGAGATTGTCAACATAGCTAAAACACGTGTAGGCTGTATAAACACAGGCATAAAGGGTCTCTAGTTTGTGCAGATATATCTCGGTTTCTGTGTCTGAAGGCGGCTGAAGTGACCAAAGCTTCCCGGCTAAGTGGCTAACTGAACTAGCTAACGACAACATGCTCTTCGGTTTGTTCAACGATCCGGAAGGTTTGTTTTAATCATGCACCTGTTGGCTCCGACGCCAGGGGACGAAACTCCTTCATTCAGAAGTTCGCGGATTTTCTCTGGCGATGCAATGGAAGACTTCTGAAGATTTGAGGTGCCGAGACGATCCACACGACTGCTACCGAGAGTCGCCATGATCGGCTGCTCGGAGGTCCTCGACTCCCCCCGGAAAACATACCCGAGTTCAAATGGTTCCTCCTTATTTGGTATCTGACAAAACTGGGCCAATTTCATTATGAATAGTCGGCAGAGGACATATGTGTGACATAAATAAGAAAATATTTATGGAATAAACGCTTCAAAGTAACTGAATAATTACTTTCGTTGTGAGTTTTTCTTTCCAGACTTTTGTGGATGGAGCTGTCCTTTCCGCTTATGTAAAATATGTCAGTAGCATGACCGTAGTATGTACACTATTGTATTGCCTTTTACGGGTCATTATAGTTAGTTATTACTAAAATAAACGTATTCAGTATAAAGCAACAGTTTTTCTGTAAAGCCACCCTCACAATGTAAAGATTATTGTGGAATGTCAGTCGGATTATTTTAATGGAGGCTGTAATTTGAAAAGAATTTAATGATTTTATTCCTTTTATTTTGAAGTGGGCACACACACACACACACACACACACACACGCAGTTTGGATTTGCACTAGCGAGGGATATGCAACTGTATTTCTCTGTCAGAATGTAACTTGAATAAACTGACGGTCCAGACATTTGTTGGTCCTGGCTGATTTATTGAAAATCGTGTTTCTTCAAGTTTCAGGAAAATCAGTAGACACTTTGATATGATCTGAAAGACTACTGAATGCTGTTTTATATGTTTTGTAACAGAATGTACTGTGCTGTTCATGGGCTCATGTAAATGTTTTCCTGACAATGTTGTTGTCCTGGTCAATTGTTCTAGATAGATATCGCATGCGAACAGCACCCCCCCCCCCCAAATGTTGCTATATCCACTTATCTTAAAAATTGCAGTGTTAAAAATGATAAAGTTTCACCACTAAAATCAATCTTTTTACATTTGGTACTTTTCAAAGAAAGTGAATCAAGAGTATGCAGACTATTCTATGAAATTACAACACTGTAACAACTATCATAGTCTTTATTACCTCAGTCCTCTATTTCTTCATCAGCACCTTCAGCATACAGAGTTCTGGATACGCCCCCTGGCTGATGATACGAGTTCACTAACACACATGCACTCTTAAGCCCATACTGTTTTCATGGAGATCTGAACTACACTGCAGCAATACAGTCAAATACAGTCATAGATTACATGTCAACGATGTGACTAAGGTTTTATCAGTTTGCTGCTTGACAAGAGCAGTCATGCAAGTGTCTGATCAACAGGGGGCACCATTGTTTACTCATTCACTGGTCTGAGCAAGGTTCAGCGGAAGCAACAGGGACGAGACAAAAGCATCAAGGGAAGTTGTTTCCAACTTACTGACCCTTTCGAGTGTTCGACAATAAAATAAATCAAAATTGTTAGTAAAAAGTTATTGAAGAGTAAATAACAGTTTGATTGATCTTTCTCCTTGGTTCATTTTAATTTCAACCCTATGAATATATACATACTGTACAAATATATTAATTCATACTTGTATGTGTCGTTCCACTAAATGCAATAATAATATAATACTAAAACACAAAAATATAATACAAAGCTGAACTATTTTAGACAACTTAACAAAAGTGACTCATAAAAAGTTATTTTTTTTCCCAGTTGTCTGTTTTTTCATCTTTCAACACGGCTGGAAATCGCGTAGAGCTCTTAATTAGACATGAACGGCTCTCAAAACAATGTCTTAAGTTCTTGCAATGATAAAATTGATAAACTAAGTGAAAGTTTTCTCTTATTGAATTCGCAGAGGCCTTTCAGAGGGATCACTGGGCCAACATGTTTCAGGGTTTCTCCCAAGGGGATCTTTGGCCAGCAGACTATTTATACCTCAGCTGTCTGACTGACTGGCGCCCAGGGAACTGGGACATTGAGTGTGTGTCTTTGTGTGTGTTGTGTGTGTGTGTGTGTGTGTGTGTATGTGTGGTCAGTGTCTAGTTGGAAACCTTGCAGATCAGAGTGGACAGCTATGAAACACGCCACATCCTCCATGTAGGTCATTCACTCATCGGGCACAGCCTGACAGTGACATGTGACATAGGACTGGTGTGAGGAACCATCACTAACGTTAACAGTTACAAACACATCAAAAACCAGATCATGTTCTGGGAAACACGTTACACATAGTCCATTACATATGCTGCTTGATCATATGAAGTGACATAAGAGTGGTGCAACTTTCATTTGTTGGTTTCCACACTTGAATTATCTAATTCTGTTCAGTTTACTAATCATCACATTTTTCGTCTCTGCATTGGCCTCTGGGCCTTTGCTCATAACGTCCATTGGATGATCTGGCCCAGATGCCTGCCTGTTGTTGGACCTGGGGCCTGGGTGTACCCTGCCTCTGGCATACTGTCAGCTGTAATTGGGTCCAGGATGAGTAGTATTAAAAAAATAATAATAAAATTCAAATACATGCTGAAGGATTTCCGTGCTGAATGACTTGAGAAATGCACACGATAGCCTTCAGGGATAATGGAAATAGTTCCCATTTTGTGTTTAGTGTCATGAATGAATTTTCTTAATTCTGGTAATATTCCTAAGTGCATGTGAATGCACAGCTGAGTTATGTATGATATAAACATTTCAGAATGTTTAGAAGAACAATATTTTTTCAGGCTGAGGATGATCATTACTTCGTGATGCAACACTTTGAAACTATGTTGTGATGTAAAAATACACCCAGCGTCTTAACTAACCCTGTTCTTATTTATATCGATATATCGAGGAGTATGTAAATGTATACTTCATAATTACAGCCCTGCCATTGCGCGCGACCCCGCTGGGAAAGAGGGGAGGGTTACGTCTCGGGAGCGCGCATCCCGCCGTCGTGACGTCACGGGAGCGCCCGAGCCGTGGGGAAGCCACCAGCGGCAGAGAGACGGAAAGATAGAGAGCGTAGATAAACAACGCGGAGAAACTACAGCCCGGGATACGGACCGACCAACAGCACTGACCTCCTGTTCCGTTACGAGGTGTCACTTTGACAGCTGTAGCAGCCCTAAGAGGACGAGTGACTGGCCGTTTTTTTTTAACCGCTTATCACACAACCGAGGGCAGGAGCCGCAGTGAGTATTTGAACTTAACTGTCAGTGTGCGTAAGCTACGTTTACATTCAGTTCCACACGCTACTTGCTACAGAACGTATGTGTATGTGTATGTGTGTGTGTGCGCGCATTGTATATAAATACATAAGAACTGTAGGATTATGAACAGGAGAATAAACACGAATAAATGTTGACCGCTACTTAAAGGTACCGGAGGAGACAGACGTCCTTCTGAGGCACTTGTAGTTCTACCTAGCTTGAAGCTTCCCTAGCGTCTCCTACCAATTGTAGTTGAAAGGTCGGAGCCTTCAAGACAAGCTAATGACACCATGTCTTGTCTTTGTATCTCCAAATGCGATTACCAATCTGTCTGCTAACTGCTGACAGCCTTTAGTTAATGAATGTTGGTGTTATTTTCCTTTGTGGTGGGCTTCTCTCCGCTGGCATCACCAGAACAGCCACTGACGTGTGTGTGTACTCAGTTTTCACATTAACCTGAGTAATGATGTGGCCTTTTTGTAAAAGCTCATGCCTGCTCAGCTGTCAGACGAGACGCTGAACTGCAGCAAAGACTGCTGATAATAACACATGTGTGCAAACCAAAGCAGCTATGATGGAAGCGTGGAGGTGAAATGTGCTGCGTGTGTTCCAGCTCTGTGCTCCAGGGGCACAGAGGGAAGGGTTGGACTGAGACTGTGTGATTTCCTCAGTGTTCCTCAGCCCACATCTCCATTTGGTACAGCCCCTCCTACAGGAACAACAAGCCAGGCTTCCTTCCACAGATTCTTATAAACACTGGACATTTTTCAGCCCCCCTTTCCATTATGTTAGTGGGATCCACGTATGTGTTCAAATGATATTAACAGTCATAGTTTCTGAATTTGTGATAAACCTGTCTCCAGGCACAACCTCTGTGTCAAAACCTTGCTTGACAAAGGCAACTTGTTTCAAAGGTTTAATCACACCGTTGGCACTTCATCAGGTGGTTTTAAGCCATTGCCAGGTGTGTGTTCATGCCTGGGTGTTGGGTACCAGACTTGAGGCAGAGAGAGAAACACTCTCTCCACCCCATTCTTATTTAACCTGCACATGACAGGTCCGGGGAGTCGCACTTGCCTTTTCTTTCATGATGTCCCCTTTGCATAATTGTCTTATGAGTACACCTTTCATATGTGTTATTAAGGCAGCATCCCAGATTAGATTTGTCTGCAGTGTGTGTCATTGGTACCGCTGTGCCTTCTGTGCATCACTGTGTGCGTTATCTCACAATTTTCTGCTTGTTTTGCTTCATCTAGCCTGCATCCTGGGCTAATTTCCTGAGGTACGCAATCGCCCGGAGCTGCTGCTATCGGTGTCTTATCAGTGTTGTGTTTTCCAGTGTCTGAACCATATTGTATGTCTTATCGCTGACAGAGGCAGCGACAGGGAGTGAAGTTACAAGTAGCACAGTCACTCAGACATCTCTCGTCAAACACATTATTGACTGTCACTGTTTCATAGGATTCCCAAGTGTTGGTTGATTAATTGAATTGAATCACATACGCAGCAGGTTGAGTCAATGTGCGGGACTGAGATTTTGCTATTATATCCTGTTGAAGCTGTTTTTCCAAGTTTTGAAGCTTATTCCAAATGCATATATTAATTAACAGGGCATAAGGATCTGTCAGTGTCTTGTGTTTGGAGGGAAGCCAAACCAATTATTCTGCCTCCCAAAATTGAATATTGAATATGTTCTCGTAAGGATAAATGCAACATCGACAAGTGAGAAATTGCACTTGTGAGTGACCTGACACCTAAACTGTTATGTTGTCTTTGAAAATAATAGCATTAAGCAAGAAATAGTAGTCTGGTTCGGATATATTGACCTCATAAAGCTGCACTGATGGTTAAAAAGTCAAAATCTGGTGAATTGCAGCTCCTCACTTTAAATCTTTTGACTGCGTAGGTGTAAAACAATCTCAGTTCTTCCCTTCAGCGGGGCTGTCGAAATGACTTTAAGTGAGATGCGTATCCCCAGACAGCACCAGTGAGTCTTTTCCAGCCACATTATATCACAACAGGCTTGTCAGGAACAGAGACAAACGGAGAAAAGTAATATTCAAGATGAATATATGTTTTTTAGCAGCCCTTCATCCCCAGGCAATCGACTAACTTCATCAACTTCAGCACCCGGGCTGACACACCAGCTGGCTAAGTATAGGAGAGTTTGTGTATGTTGTATTGTGTGTTGTGATAGATGGATGTGGGGTTGTCACATAAATAGAACATGCTGTACACCTTCTGGAACAGGGAGAAAGAGGGGCACTAAGAGGAAGTGAGAGCTTCAGGGAGAGAAGACATGGAGGGAAAAAAGCAATCAGTGGTTTGGAGAAATCACAATGGGACAAAGTCTGAGGTACAGGTGTAGGTGTATGAGTCAAAACACCACGCATCTGCCACGTTCGTCCCTTCTGTTTAACGTGATTTAATATCTACATGACCACACTCGGTTTTTAGTTGGCACTTCATACAATGTCGTACAGAATTTCCAGTCTGCTGTGCCACCACATACCTCCACAGCCACAGTACGTTCTTGGCACTCAGCCGCAGAGACTATCTTGGTATCTCCGTGTGATATTCTCGGATTTTATGACGGCCATGTCATCACTGTGTATGTGGAAAGATGAGAAAAGTAACATTCCTGGTTGGTAGAGTATGCATATCCATGAATAGTATATGCTTATGGGTTTGTTTACCCTCTTTAATTTTTGACAGCTTCTGGTCTGTCTATTGAATAACCTGTATGTAAAGTACTGACTTGTACATATAGGACAAGACAAAGGCCTGGTCAAAACATAGGTGAATACATTTGCATGTCTACACAGCAGTTTCTGATTTGCAAATTCAAGACTCCAGAGCACAAAAGCGTGTTCCAGCCCTGCAAACACTCTGTTGTGATCAAAGCAACAGTGTTTTCCCCAGTATAATAGAAACAGCATGCGAACCTGACAGGATGCTGGGAGTGTCTGTGCCATGAACAATTCAAGAGCAAAGAGACACTCATAAGTTTTTATTTCATCACAAGTATGGCGACAGCTAAAGACGCATGACACTACGCACAACTATTTTTGTCAAGAATGAACCTTTATAAACCACAGAGATTCAGTTGAACTGACATTTCAAATGGCGACCCCACTTTCCCTTGATGTAGTAGCTTCGCCTGTAGCAGATGGTTCTCGGCCAGTCATATGCTTGTGTTTGCTGGATCCCATGATGCCTTCTGCGTCATCGGTGTGGGTATCTGTCTCTGTGTGTTATCCTGGCCAGGGTGCTCTCTGTTTATTGTTTCTTCTGTTCTGCAACCACTAGAACTTGCAGCTCCATTTTAAGTTTGCCAGTTTTCACGCTCACGGTTATTTCTTTTTCTGTTTGCAGCAGCCTCAACCCTCCCAGGGTATAAAAGTTTAACCAGTAGGACACAGAAAAAGTTGAATCATGTGAAAGTGCAAACAACAACAGGCTGTGTAGTTGTATGCATATGTGTACATGTGTACTTAGCTGTGTGCGACATGTGATAGAAGGCGTACATCTTTGCATCATTGAAATAATTGGGACATCAACGTTATCTACAGGTCAGCAAGTCCGAGGGGGCGGCTGAACACACACACACGCTCTGTTTATCTGTCTCTGGAGTTACATTCTGGCCTCAAATGAAGCATCAGATGTGTGTGTGTGTGTGTTGCATGTTCGGTGATGGCGGTCAATCTGATGACTGGTAACATTCTTGTTGCCTTGATAAATCATATGTCCATCTGACTGTCGCTCTGTATGGTTAACACTCTGTGTGGGTGTAGCTGCGTGCTAGAGGCTGGGTCCTGGCCTGTTTCTATCCAGGTGTGGGTTTGTGGCCTTAGGGGAGAGAGAGCAGATGGTCCCTGTATCTGTACGAGTGTGTGCGTGTGACTGTGACTGGCTTTCAGTAACATCTCGTCGGCCAAAGATCTGTGCGGAGCAGATCAGTAGTTGGAAAGATAAACTGCAGCGGGGCTGTTTGGGCTCTCGGTTGGGACATAATGTGGAAGCACTGCAAGATGATCACGGGTCATCCAAAGGGCTGCAGAGAAGACTTGTACTGAAAGGTTCATCATTTTAGTTCCTTTGCCATTTTCAAGAGCCTGCATGTTGAATATTTGTTTTAGCTCTGCAGAATGCGGTGTTTAAACTAAGTTTCTGCAATGGCATGCATGAAACTGTAAACCATTAAAGGTGATCTGCTGGCTCTGCCTTTGACATTCTCACTGATGAATAAATAAGTAGGAACCATAGAGAACACAAAGGTTATTGATTCACCTTTTAAATATAGCACACAGCACGTCGTGATTAGCAAAATATGTCATGTTGTGTGTGAACTCCTTTAAAATGTCTCAGGCTGTGTTACGCATATTTGTTAATGCACATGCTTCATTAAAGCTACAGGCTGTCGATGCGTCACTTGAAATAACATGGTAATGGTATTTCATGGAATATTTGACATATCACATTACAGTGACAGTTTTGGCATCAACTGTTATTGATATTTCAATCCAGTGTGGCATTCATTTACATATCTGATTTGTTATTTTGATTTCACATTTTTTCCCTCATTGAAAAATTAAAAATAAATGCATTTCAGTATCTAATTTCCTAAAAAGGAGCACAGTTTATTAAATGTCTGTTTGTTATGTGTTTCTGGATGTAAAGGCCAGAGTTTCGGATCTGAACAAGAAATGTTGCTGAGAGACAAAGAGGCCTGTGTGTTCATATGAACTGATGCATCAGGTGATGCTTGTGATTGTAGTGTAAGGCAAAACGGATATTAGTATACACACACTATCGTGGGCCGTTCCACTTTTAACCATCTGATAATCTGGTGTGAGTTCCCTTAGACCAGGGTTGTCCAAACTGGTCACCGAGGGCCGCCTATCCTGCCAGTTTTCCACGTCACCCTGCTCCTACCTCACCTGAATCAGTCTCTGAAGTGCTGCAGTGGCCCGACAACGAGCTGCTGATTTGAGTCAGGTGTGATTGGAGGCAATGCTGCTGCAATGCTCGACCTTATTAAGCAAACTGACTGATCCACCTTCAATGCAGTCTCTTTGTTAATGCCACTAAAAGTCATTCACAAAGACACAGTAAACTTTTCCTGAAACATGAAAAGACTCAATGTTTACAGATAGACTTCACATTTGATTGAGAATGCACGGTTGGTGCTCTGAGGTGATGAATAGAAATCTGTAGCAGAGGAGAAAAGGTTGCGCTGGTGCAACACCTGAAGCAGTGTGAGACGTTCTCTGGTGTCCATTTTGAAATTTAAGTCATGTTGTCCAGTGGACTAGTCAATTTTCAAGTGGTATTTAGCCAAACATCAGTGTACACATACAGCAGATTCAGAGAAGACACCAGAAAAGAGCAGTAATTCAAAGCCATAGCATGACATCAACCCCACAGATCACTGAGTCTTATTTTCTGTCTCCCTCTCTCTCCAGGTGATCACATCATTGTAGGTCCCATGGATTAACTAGCTGCCTTCAGCTTGGAGAATGCCCTATTGATCTCTGCTGTCCAACAAAGCCCATGGATTACAGCGAGGCCGCAGGAAAGTCCTTCATCACAGCTATGTCAGCACTGCATCACGATGTTTCAGACAAACAAGTCGTAGAAGACTAACTGACTTGTCCCGTCAGCTAGTGCTGTTTTGATTTTTTTTGGACAATCCTTTTAAGTGCTGCACACAAGCAGACTCCCTGGATTACTGTATCATCCCAAACTCATTTATTTGATCCTGACAGTCTCTTATCTCTACATTTTAAATACTCTCATCATGTATGGAAGCTCTCGTTCTGTGTCCAAGCTGGATGTTGTTGGCTCCAATGGTAACGGGTCTGTTTCTGGGAGTCCGGGACGCTCCCCGCGACTCCCTCGCTCCCCACGTCTTGGACACCGCAGGAACAACAGCAGCAGCTCCTCTGGTGGTCTTACCGGCTCTGGTAAAACCTTATCTATGGAAAATATTCAGTCTCTAAACGCTGCCTACGCCACAGGTGGTCCCACGTACTTCACTGACACAGCTGATGACCCGGTCAGTCTCGGGAGCCTGAGCAGCGGGCTGAATCCGTCGCTGCCTAAAAGCACCATGACCCTGGGCAGGGCCGGGGCCAGGGTTCCGTACGGGGTGCGCACCGCCTTCATGGGGAGCAGTCCAAATATAAACACTGGAGGAGGAGGTGCTGTTATGCCCAGTGATGCGATCGCATTTGGGGGGGAGGTGCAAAGCCAGCACCCGCAGGCTGCCACTGTGCCCCACTCAACTAGACAGGTGAGGCTCCGCTGTTCTTCCACCTGGATTCGAGAGACATTTCATGTTTGAGTGCTGTCAAAGTCAGTGAAGATGGATTGTCAGTAAAATTCACCGACGCAGGGGTTAATATTTCTATCTTTAAGTGCCCTTCAACTGAAGAGAATAGGAGCTGTGCAAGGATTGATGCAGTGTGTTTAAATAGACTAAGATCTGCCTTCCTGCTGCCTCTGCAACATTAGTCATAACCTGAAAGCCTCTTCAGGATGCATCTGTCCTTCCTTGCCGGCATCTCACACCTCCTCGTTTCATTACAAATCCGACACATCTCTTGTGTTCTTCTTGGGTTAATATCTGTTTTATATCAGATGCATGTTCCTAGTTACAAACATTGTGAGAATATCATTATCCCACATCTTGTTCACATCTATGAAGTTTAAACCTGTTCTCCCTCTGCGCTTGCAGGACTTTGTGTAGCCAGATACCGGAGTAGACTCTACTAGTTTAATAATGCATCAGCGATATTTTTACTTCCATGTCTGATGTAGGATTTGTATAATATGAATAAATTGTTAAAAAGGGCTGCAACCCGAATGAACCTCTCACCCATAGTAATACCAGTGAGTCTGTGCAACACAGTGTCAAGGTGTGTTAAGGTAACTGTGTGTGTGTGTTGCCAGGTCAGGGAAGGAGCCATGACTGACCTCCAGACACAACTGAGAGAGGTGCTGAGAGAGAACGAGCTTCTGCGCAGGGAGGTGGGTAGATCGGCTCACATGTTCTGTAATCTACTCAGATAACCTGGTCCTTGATATGTCAACAAGAGCCGTTTTAGAAAAGATATTAGCTGACTGGGAACATCCAAGACAGTTCAAACACTAAAACATTCATTAATATTGGTTCCATGCAGCTGGAGGCGAAAGAGTCCAAGTTGAGCTCCTCCATGAACTCGATCAAGACGTTTTGGAGTCCAGAGCTGAAGAAAGAGCGAGCGCTGAGGAAGGATGAAGCCACAAAGATGTCTGTCTGGAAGGAGCAGTACAGAGTGGTGCAGGACGAAACACAGGTACGTTAGGTAATAGTCTTCAACAGTATGATGTTCTTACACATATCCAGGGGAACATCAATGAGGTAACCAGCTAGAACAATGCCTAATAATCATGTCAATCTGTCCTTAACCCTTGAACAGCAGTGCTATCCCCACTGCTGCATTCACTAACATACTTTGGACTACCATGATTACACGACCGTTTGTGATTCCTGAAAGCTGAAAACATTCGGTTCCCCTACCTGGTGTGAGGAAGGAGCTAGGAGAAGGTGAAAATGTCAGTCACTTTCTGAAAGTTGAAAATCCCATTCGCTTTGTTGCTGAAAGCTGCTGATTCATTACCGTAATGACAGCACCTTGGATGTCAAGTGCAACTTCTCAACTTTCACAAACCGATTGTCGTTTTGTCCTTCTCCTAGCTCCTTCTTCACACCAGCTAGAGGAACCGAGTGCAACATCCCAGCTTTCAGGAACCATTCAATGCAAATAGTCACGTAATTGTGGTACCCCAAATTATGCTTGCAATACCGTTGGTGTTAAAATGGTTGGGTTACTTCAGATTTGTAAGCACTCAGATTCAACGCTCAGTTCATCTAGAAAGTCGGTTTTCTTTGCTCAGCCCCATATTTTCCTTTGGCTGGTGAGAAGGTCTGTAGGCACACGGTAACTGCTCCGATTTGGTTGAGCGACCCTGTTGAACGAACACAAACAGGTCAGTCCTGCTACTTTTCTGAAATGTTCTGGTGGCTTTCCCCTGCGTCTGTAAGGCAGCCTTGAAGACGGGTAAATACATGAAGGGACCGCCTGGTTGGGGACTCCCAGCTGTCTGTTTGCACCGAAGCCATCTGTACGAGACAGAGACGAGGCTCTTCTGGCAGGAGGCAGGAATATTATACAAGACATTGGCTGCACACATTCGCACTGACTTGAAGTCACTCGGTGCCTTGCGGTGACTCATGTTCATGTATGAGTGTGGATTCTTTTTCATTATTAATAAAAATTCACATGCTGTCACGTTGGAACCGGCACAGAAAGTACGTTTTGACCATGAATAGACGCCGTCACTTCAGATTGCATGCAAACGGAGGAAACTTGTGAAGTTGATGTTTAATTTCTGGTTTCAGTTTGCTTTCGGAGTTTGAGAACACGTGCAATCCCTTTTTTCATTCATGTCTTGAAATGTACCTGTGCTCAGGGTCTGTGTGTGTGTGTGTGTGTGTGTGAGAGAGAATAGATAATGAGCGGATCACACTGTTGTATCGTTGGAGCTTTCTCCCATTTGAGTATGTGTGTGTGCTGGAGATATGAAGTATTACACATGTTAAAACATGTAAGAATATTTTCCCGTTTCTCTCATGTCAGGTAATGTGATATCATCTCTTTTTCGCAGCGTTTTTCACGTTCATCCTGTCTTTCCTGGAGTCCCATTAAACCCTCTAACCCAGGGCATCCTTTTCATTTCCTAATCCCATTATCTTGTCACTCTGTCTCTCTTTTCTCCTCCTTTTTCTGCTCATCTCTGGCTTTACTTCTCTCTTCTGACTCCCTCCCTGTCTTGGTCATCACATGGTGACTCAGCCCTCCATGTTCCCCCCAGCCTACCTTCTTTCTTCCCCCTCTTCCTTTGTCATCATCATCATGTTAGAAATCCAATCAAGTTGCGTCTCAGTGATACACGCATGCAGACACGTGCACACACACGAGCGTGCTGGGTCGTGTCCCTGCTCAGGAATGTACATCTCTACTCCACCCTCCATTCTTCCTTCCTCCTCTCCTGCCATGTCTCCTTGTTCACTTCTGCACCGCCTGCTCCTTGGTTGGCTGATTTACCTCACTTGTATTCTGTCTCGGTTTTCTCCTTCCTCTCCTCCTGTTTGCATTCCGTCTGCTGTCATAACTGCACAGCTATTGTGTTTGCAGCAACATACACTGAACTGTTCGATCAAAAATACAGATTTCTTAACAGGATCCAGGTTTTAAAGTCAGATGAATCTCCGTTCAGCTCCCACTTAGCTTTGACGTTTTGGTGTTTCTTCCATCCACTTATTTTCTCATTCCAATCACTCATCACACACTTTTCACCAAACTTTCTGTCTGTCTCATCCTCTCATTTCACTCCCACTTTCAACCCCCTCTTCTTCCCTTCTCGCTGCTCACACTCCATCTGGGCCACAGCGTTGCCAGAGACCTTAAATCATTAGAATGGACACACCCTGGACTGACCAGAATTATTGATCTCAATGTGGATGTCTGGTCTATTCAGCTTCATACGGTGGTCAGTGATTTCTGCAAGTAAATGTGTGTGTGAACCACCTTCTTAATCACTGCGGGTCAGCAAGACGTTTCACGTGGCAAGAAAGCAACAGTACTTCATCAAAGAAGGACTTATATAATGCTAAACTGCCATGACCTTTCTACCTGTAAACAGAAAGAACATAAGATGGAACATGACAAACAAATTCATCAAAAATCGTACACATTTTTTGTTTCATGAATTTCCTGGTGCTGAATCATCCTGTCACTGTTTCCTTTTTTGGGGGATGCAGTCTGTCATTTACAGGACTCCAGGCGAGCTGAGTGACGTCAAAACCTGTGTGTGTGTGTTTGTGTGTGTGTGTGTGTGTGTGTGTGTGTGTGTGTGTGTGTGTGTGTGTGTGTGTGTGTGTGTGTGTGTGTGTGTGTGTGTGTGTGTGTGTGTATGTGTGTGTGTGTGGCACACCTTATAGCTGCTAAAGCTGTCAAAGAGCTGGCTAGCATCTGGATT
>CAAKHB010005504.1:46194-71194 GCA_901007665.1 Aeoliscus strigatus | reverse complement strand
GAGCTCCGGATCCAACGCGATCTCAACCAGCTCTTCCAGTCCGATTACTCCGAATCAGGTCGACTCGGAAACCAGCCCATATCTCCTCAGGAAATGACCGAAGAAAACTTCCTGCGTCTCCATGGCGAATATGAGCGTCAGGTCAAAGAGCTCTTTCTTCTGAGGAAGACTGTGGAAGAAATGGAGCTGAGGATAGATACACAGAAACATACGTTAACTGCGAGGTACTACCGCTACATGATTCTCTCATTCAATTCAATTCACTGACTTGCTGCCATTTTTGATGATTTGATGATTTCCGCTTTTAAATGCTGCTACTTTGTACACAGGGATGAATCCATAAAGAAGCTGCTGGAAATGTTGCAGAGTAAAGGTCTGTCATCTCGAGCAACTGAGGAGGACCATGAGCGAACAAGACGACTGGCTGATGCTGAGATGACCATCCACCAACTGGAGGGCCTGCTGGAGCAAAAAGACAAGGAGATGCTACAACTCAGAGAGGTGTGTGTGTGTGTGTGTGTGTGTGTGTGTGTGTGTGTGTGTGTGTGTGTGTGTGTGTGTGTGTGTGTGTGTGTGTGTGTGTGTGTGTGTGTGTGTGTGTGTGTGTGTGTGTTCGTAGCACTGCGTCCTGTTAGTACATTCCTATGCGAACACTGTACAGGTGTGGATCTGCCTGTGCAGCCAGATGAGAAGGTGTATAAATCAAAGCACGTCTTATCAAAGCAACGCGTTCTCTTTTCTCTCTCACACAAACAACAAATGCACATTTTATCCTGTTATTTTTACCTTTCACTCTGTTGTGCTTTTTTTGTTACATTTTACAGCTGAGCTCTTGCTGCCCAACCTGTGTTGTGTAACACAACAGCCCCCTCTAGTGGTCCCTAAGGTTGAAGCATATGTTGCTGGTTGTAAATGACAGTCAAAATAAACGATTTTCTTTCTTTTACCCAGAGAGACCCTGCAGCATCAGATAGGGATGATAAGGATGGAGTGTTATTGCGTCCTCAAAGTTATGCTGGATTTTCTTGCTTTATATTTCATCAGTCAGCTGCTTTCAGACATGATTTCCCAACAGACTTCATTAATTGTATCACACGAAAACCCACAGAAAAACTGCAGCAGAGTTATTAGGTGTCAGAAAGTCAGAGACATTGTGTACTAAAATCCAGAATATTATTTTCTGCTGTGTAGTTACCTTGACAATGTCAATGTCAAATTGTCACACATCATATATACTTTTTCATTTTTTGTTGAATTTGTATCAATAATATTTAGTGTGTGCAGCTACAGTGGAAGGGAAGTAGATTTATTGTAGAAAATCTACTGTATTGAAGCCCAAAAGGCTGTAAGGATTTGAATTTAAGTCAGTGACAGAAAACATAATCACAGAAACTATGATTTTAGGATTAAATTGTTACTCTGCATTCACGTTATGAACTGTATGTTCTCTATTTTCATTTTTTAATGAACCAGTGCTCATCAGTGTTAAAGTTCAAGAGAGTCAGAGGATGAAGAGGCTCTGATTTATTTTAGCTCAATTTAGACATACAATCTAAAGATTACAAACAATCAATGTCTTATTCTGTTGTCAAAGCAACACTTTACTAGTATTTACCCTTCAAAACAAACATTTCAGTTATATTTTCTCATTTCCATACATCTCAATCGATCAGACTTTGTATGTCGTTGCTGTCCTGAGCTGCATCTGTTCTAGTACTATCTGGGTGACTCTCTAGGAAGTCAAACCAAACACATGTGTTTGGATGAACTGTGTGTGCGTTGATGGGTGTTCATCGTATTCATACCAGCGCCTCCAGCCACACCATCCTACTAACCCTCTCCCATATGTGAGTCACTGTGGCGACTGGGTGATGCATTAGCTGCCTTTCTTATCTCTTTCTTCCAAAGAAAAGCAGTGATGCATACTCTTTTACCTCCTCTCCTCTGCTTTTCTTCCCTCCCTCTCTTTCTTGCCATCCTTTCTGTCTCTTTTTGTGCCTTTCCATCCACACTCCCCTTTCTTTCTCGCCCCTTTTGCTCCACTTCATTTGACTTGGGATTCTCGGAGAAGCAACAACAGCCAGTTGGATAGGATCTATTTTTTTATTACTATATATTTTTATATTAGAGGTTTTTTCATTCTACATCATTTCTATCAACTTCCTGTAGAGTAAGAAGATGATTTGAACCTTGAGGCTTTCATCTAATCAGCATCATTGCAGCCTGGTGTCAGTAGAATGTGGGATGGGCGGATCGACCCAAGGAGGCTGAAAGCCAGCGCCTCTGTTAGAGGGAAACATCTCCTTCCAGCCTCCCCGTCTGTCCCAATCTCTTCTTCGTTCCCTGTTTCTCCCTCCATCCCTGTCCCACCTCCATTCCACGTATCTCCTCCCTTCCAGCCCTCTCCTCCCTTCTCTATATCCCCCTCACGCCATCCCCCACTTCGTTCCTCCCCTTCTTTCCCTGCCCCTTCGCCTCCTTCCCGCCGACCCTCCATCCATTCTGCCTTTCCCTCCGCCTGTCCTCCTCACTACCCCTCTTTAGTCGTGGCGTCCTCCGTCCATCCTTCCATCCAGCACTCCCCTTCCTTCCCTGCTCCCACGCCACGACCGACTCCCACCATCCAACCCTCCCTCCATCGTTTTCCAGCAGTTGCTATTGTCTCCCCTCCGGGCCCACGACCTTCCCCTCAAGCACTCCATCGCTCTGTTCATCCCTCTGTGTCTCTCCCTCTGTCGTCCTCTGACCCTCGTGGTGTGTGTGTCCCTCAGGAGCTGCACAGGAGGTATGAAGCAGCTCCTGAATCAACAAAGACCAAGGCCCTGCAGACGGTCATCGAAATGAAGGTAAATGTAAATGTAAATGAAGGTAAACATTACCTCCGCTACTACCTGTAGAGAATCACATACAGCACAGACCTGCATCACATGGAACACTGTTTGTTGTAACTGATTGTAGCTGAATGACACCTACAGTTTTTCCACTGACTTGTGATATAACCATGCCAGTTGAACAGGATGTGTGTGTGATTTCTCACTGCATTATATTCTTCTGTGTTTTTCAAACCAGCAGGATCAAATAATGACGAGAAAATGTGAATTCATCAGTGTTGGAGTTCAATGTTGTGAATTGGCACTATGCAAATAAAATCTGACTTGAATTGATGTAGAATGTAACAGCAAAGAAAATGTTTTGTGATAATGGCAGTATTGAAGACTGTGACTTCTCACACACACACTGTCTGCATCTTCCTTGCATCTTCCTCAGTCTGCTGCCTTCCACAGTAACTTACAGCTCCTCACCTACAAATTCAAACGGGCTGCCTTTCTTTCTACCTTTTTTTTCATATTCTTTTTGGCTCAAGTAAAGTCATCTGTGGTCGGGTCTCATGATGTGACGTGTGTTGATGTCCTGCCAGGATGCCAAGATCAGCTCGATGGAGCGCGGCATGAGAGAGCTGGAGGAGGAGGTGAACATGCTCAAGTCCAACGGAGCTCTGAGCAGTGAGGAGCGTGAGGAGGAGATCAAGCAGATGGAGGTGTACAGATCCCACTCCAAGTTTATGAAGAACAAGGTGAAGGATATACGGCATCCACACCTGCACACGGACGTGCATATGTGTCTGATTCTCTCTGCTGTGTGATTGCTGCATGACCATGTATTGAACCTACAGCTTTGACATCTTGATTTTATCACTAAGAACAGAACTTGTGTTTGTCTTCAGGAGCACTGTTGCATTATTTCTTTACAGTGACCTTCTTCATTAGCAGTAGTGTAACTATAAGACATTTTCTCTCGGGCAAATATCAATGTATATAATATAGTTAATGTTCAAATGAGCTAATACAGTGAAAGAGATGCTAAAGTTGACATTATTTCAGCGATTCAGGGCAGGATGTAGGTTTTCATGCAGTATTTCAGCATGTTTGTGGCGGTGGGGTGTGAACCAGCACCTGTGGCAGCTGATGCTTTGTGGTCATGGTGACGCCCTCCTCCTCTGCCAGGTTGAGCAGCTGAAGGAAGAGTTAAGTCAGAGCCAATCAGAGAAAGAGGAGCTTCAGCGGGAGGTGTCTGCAGTAAGAGATGCACCCCTGGACCGTTTGCTCTTCTGCTCTTTCTTTCTGACCTTCTGGCTGCTTAAGTAGATTCCCAGCTGAATCCCTGAGTGACTGTGTGTCAAGACAGCAGTAAGCAACTAGAACTCTTAATGAACTGGCAGCGTTTGGGGACAGAAACTGTCTCATTCTATTTGCATGCGCATACGTTTTCTCCAGAGGTCATATAAAGATCGAATGGCCATTGAGAGTCATAGTTGTTTCTATCAGTCTGATCAATACAGTCACCAATAATACAGCCCTGCTGTGGTGTACGCATCTCTAACCTGCTCTTCTCTCCTTGCATGAGGTTTCTCTTGGCTTGGATCCATTTGCTGATGGGTTTTAAATAGGTTGATAGATTGATAGGTTTTCTGTGTGTTTTTTTTTTATATTTGTCTATTCTTATTAACCTCCCTTTCAACATTCACCTCCAATATCCACTTTAAAATTTTGCTGAGTTAATAGAGATTGTTTTTTTAGAGACCAGTAAACTCAAATTCAAAACATAAATGTATTGTTTGTGGATGCATGAAACTGTCACTGTTATAGTATTTTTTTGCACAAAAAAATGTATTGACCATGATTTGATGTGTTTAAAACATTTGGTCCAGTAGTAGGTTTGTTTATGAGTTTAAAGACACCTAATCTGTGCCTTTTTAACACTTGAAAAATGGGAAAGTGATCCCCCTTGTGTTTATTTTGTGTGTGTGTGTGTGTTTGTCAGATGGAGCAGGTGAAGCAGGAACTGAGTCGTAAGGACAGCGAGCTGTTGGCTTTCAGGACCAAACTGGAAACTCTGAATAATCAGTTTTCCGACAGTAAACAACATGTGGACGTACTGAAGGAGTCGCTCACTGCCAAGGAACAGAGAGCTGCTATACTGCAGACGGAGGTAGAGTCGCTCTCATCGTAGCAATGTAAAGAGTCCCAAATTCACATGTATGTGCTGAGTAGACATTTTCTGTGCACAGGTAGATGCGCTACGTCTTCGCTTGGAGGAGAAGGAGTCTCTCCTCTCCAAGAAGAGTCAACAGATGTCCGAACTGACGGAAGAGAAGAGCACACAGAACGGAGAAATCACCGACCTCAAAGACATGCTGGATGTCAAGGAACGCAAAGTCAGCGTGCTGCAGAAGAAGGTATGTGAACTTCACAGACAAGCTCAGCGTCAACGAGAGCAACCCTGAGTTCACCAGCTCACACGTTCGGTGAGGTGGAACGTTCCACAGGCAGAGAGAAACATGAGACAGTAACACAATTCAATTCACACAATACACATAAAACAACTGGTAGACATCAGTATGATGGTGCTGCAAATGTTGTGTAGTTGTTTGTGATGTGATCTGGGTCGCTGAGGTGTCACTTGCTGTTCGTTACTTGCCAGTATGTTGACATTAGATTCAAATGGACTTTCTTTTCTGCAGATAAATGCTTAGAGTGTTCACTGCAACCTCGCAGTTTCTGAATTTGAAATTTCTTTTCCTTTGGTCTTTTTTTGATTTGATGTTGGTGATGGAAGAGACCTGTGTTTGTGCGTAGAAAGGGAACTGGCCCAGGCTGTGACTTCATGGGAATAAGTATAGTACAGTAGAAATAAAGCAGCTAGACCATGCAGAAGTGTCATACATTAGCCATTTTGAACGAGTTCCGGACAAAGAAAACAAAAGAACACGCCAGCACCTTTCTCACTCGTGATTGTTGCACACTGTAAACTCATGCTGTAAAGATGAGGAGCTGAATATAGAAGACACAATTAAGCACAACTGTCCTACAAATTGCTTATTTGTGATACTCGCTGCTTGTGTTTCTTGTCGGGGATGCTGTCATGTAGCACTGTCACCAGTAGATGGAGCTGTAAGACTGCACAGATAAAGCACATAGAGACAGGTAAGCAGTCAGACAGACAGCACACAGACAGGCAGGTGAACTGGGAGCCAGAGTTACAGATGCTCTCTGAATATTTTTGGCCAGTGTGTCTGTGTGTCATTCTGTCTGTCTGTCTGTCTGTCTGTCTGTCTCTATGGTAATGCTGTCAGTTAGATGGATGGGCCAGAGTGACCCCCCTGTCTTTGTTGTCTGGTACAAACACACACACACACACACACACACACACACACACAATTCACTGACGTCTTGACAAGAGTCACGCTGGTCTGACGTATTAGAGGAGAGCTTCTGAAAAAGAAGGTGAGACAGGTAAAACACACAGGATTTGAACGGCTGCTGGCACTTGTTTGTGTTAGATTTTTATAGGCTTAGTGTACATCCTGTGAGTCCGTCTGCAGACGAACAAAAAGTAGATGGTGTGTGTGTGTGGATGTAATGGATCCAGACAATCATGCAGACAGCCAAAAAGCAAGACCGGGAAGAGGAGGAGAGAGACAGTGTGTTTTGAAATTAGATGCATACTAATGAGTTCCCCTTGTTCAATAAATGATGACCTCTGTCGTCTTCAAATAGAATACAGTCCACTGTCTGAGAGGGAGACAGTGATGCTGCTGACTCCTCCTTTACCCAATCAGAACTTAGCACTTCTGCTTTCTTCATGTTTTAACATTTGATTCTTGTGTGGAAAATAAGTAAAAAAAAATGTCATTCTCCATTTTGTCCACCTGATCTGCATCTGATAATCTTCTTTTTACTGTCAGTGTCTGTCTGTAGTAATGTAAATTACGTTGGCACATAGATAATCAACAGTGAAGAACATCTCCCATCAGCCTCTTTTCTTTGTTGCTTAATGCAATTTTCTGTTGTGTGTGTGGACACGTGTGAAGAAGCATCAGCCAATTATTGTTTATTATTTCAGTTCATTATCACTAATGATTTGAGGTGTGTGTGTGTGTGTGTGTGTGTGTGTGTGTGTGTGTGTGTGTGTGTGTGTGTGTGTGTGTGTGTGTGTGTGTGTGTGTGTGTGCGTGCGTGTGAGAGAGAGAGAGAGTGCACACTGTCTATCTAGCAGTTGTCAGTTTCAGGGAGTGCAGGCAGGATCAAACAGTCTCTGCTTCTCAATGTCAAGTGTGTGTGTTCGTGTGTGTGTGTGAGAGAGGTAGAGACAGAGAGCGAGGACGAGCTGTCAGTCAAGCTGTCAAGCGAACAGTTGATTAATGAGGTGCTGGAGATGTTTTACTGTATGAACACACACACACACACACAGTGATCGGTAGTGTATGTGTGTGTTTCTCACCTGCAGTCGAGTCAAAGGTCACAGGCCAGTCTGATCATTGTTTTCTCTCTCATTTGACTTTTGTTGTTTTCTTGATTTCCTTTGCGCCGTCAAACCCAAAGAAACAGAATTCGGTTTGGTTCCTCTCACATATGCTTTTAATTCTGTTGTGTTTACATAGCATCACACTCTAAGTTATCTCAGGGCAGTTTGTGTCTGGTCCACACGTTTCATGAACGATCACAGACCCAACAATTTCCATTTGAGCAAGCACATGAAGACAGTGGTGAGCAGCAGACTCGGGCAGTTGGGTTGCGAGACAAAAAGAAAAGAAGAAGAAAGAGAATGAGAGAGAAGCATGAAGAGCACAATGTAATTTCCACACCATTATCTTGCTCCATTCTTTATTTGTTGCTTCTGTCCTCTTCAACCTTTTTAATAACCTTATCTTTGTCTGTGATCCTTCTTCCACACGTACATGTGCATAGATGTGTATGCAAACACAACCCCACACAGTTTGTGGGTTTTGGGAAAGATCAAGTTCTTCTCTCGTTTTTTGGTGTTTGAACAGAAAATGAATCTGTTCCCAAATAAGTGTGAGATGAAGCCGACAGGAGAGGGAGAGAGGCACAAGCTAGATAGTGTATGTTTGTTTAACGGCAGTGTCGGTTTAAAGTTGACAGCCTCCTCTGTGTTTCCCAGAGATAATAGCTATATGTACGTATTCAAACATACATAAGGAGAGCGAGAACAACAAAAGTACAGAGGGACTGACAGAATTCAGGGTGCTATGGGCTTATGTTAACAAAATCTGGTCTTTTTTGTACCATTCCCGCTGTCCCTGCTGTGTTTTGCCTGAATTTGAAACAAAAATCAAGCACTTTGGTGAACGTGTGAATTATACAGTACATTCTTGTCCTTTTTTTTTTTCCTCTGCAGATCGAGAACCTTCAGGATCAGCTGAGAGATAAAGACAAACAGCTGAGTGGCCTGAAAAACCGAGTTAAGTCTTTGCAGACTGACACCTCAAACACTGACACAGCTCTGGGAACACTGGAGGAAGCGCTGGCTGAGAAGGTACACGCACACACACACACACACACAACCTCGGGTCAACAGCAGAGCAAGGTTACATTAATAAAACCATCATGAACAGAATCATCGGCCACCCACGTAATGGCCAGATGACTGTGGCTGATGGGAAATGGACCAATAATCACACTGGCTGTTTTATTATTAAATCATTCACAGCACACAGGCTCATGCCTCTCAAAAATAGAATCAACAACCACACTCACTTCTTTAATTCATGCAGCACAAAATGGTGGCGGACCACCTGTCCATGAGAATTCAAGCTTTTCTTTTTTTCACGACTCTCAGCGTCGACTTGACCCTGACGCTGGAAGCGAACCAATGACACGTACACCAGCAGACCACTTTAAAGGAAAAATATATTTTGGGACTGTTATGTGTGATTATGTTACAGACTTGACCTCTTTCATATCTGCACACACAGGAAACCAGGCTATTAATTGTTTAGTGACTAATATTGAGGTGTCAGCGAGATGTGTGAGTTTTGGCAGAAGGAGAAGGCCGTCAACTTTTTCTTCTTCACCCTATGTTCCGTATGTTTGGTCCGAGTGTCATGGTTCAGTTTTCTGCATTACATATCTGAGGAAAAATACTTTTATCTAACATGACAAATAGTTTATCATAAATGAAACTTGAAGCCTGACTCGAGACTAAAAGCTGAACCAACAGTTCACATGTTTTATTTGCCTGTAACATCACTCAGCAATTTTATGATAACAATTTAGATCGATTTTTCAAGTAAAAATGTCAGGAATTCTCTAGTTTCTGCTTTGGAGCCAGTGAACTGTGTGCGGCTTTCGCGTGTGTGAACTTTTGTTCTCGTGTTTGTACTGGCAAAGGTGCTGTTCCTCTGCTGGAGAGCGTCTACGCTGTTTTAGTGGTTGTTAATATTAAATCTTGTGCCAGAACGTATTTCATGTCTAAAATCACCTTTGGCTGTCAGATCCTGTCCGAGCTGCCATGTACATTAAGTTTAATGTGACTGTTATTGGTATAGAAACTTAATATGGATTTAAAGTAAATGACTGTTGGAGTGTATTTTATTCTCTGTCCACTTCTCTTTTTTCTGTCATTCCTTCTACCTCCTCCTACCTTTTCCTCTCCCATCTGTTCTATTTATCTCCTCTTCATTTTCAATCCTTCCATCCTTTCCTTCCCCTTCTCTCTATCCAGGAGCGCATCATTGAACGGTTGAAAGAGCACAGGGAGCGGGAGGACAGAGAAAAGGGGGAGGAGATGGACACCACGAAAAAGGAGCTGAAGGAGCTGAGGGAGAAAGTCTCCCAGCTGCAGGCTGACCTGGCCGACCGTGAGGTAGAAGACACACACACACACACCCATTAAAAACACACATTTCTATCTGTGCAATCAGTCAGAAAACGCTCCCTCTCCCGCTCCGCGTCCCTGGTTGATCTATCACTGCAGAGCAGACCCAGAATCTTCCCAAGGTCCCTGCACTGAAGGACAACAATGATGAAATGGTCACGTTTCCTTGACAACAATATGTAAGACACACAACCCCTGTGCTGGGGCCTCAATTCTTCTTGCCGTGACAATTTAATCTATACAAAACACCCCAGTGCAGCCAGAGAGGGACAGACACAGTGACAAAGCACTTGTTTGTGCAGTATCACTTAATTCAGCCTGTGTGAGTCGCACAGCACACAACGAAAATTACACACACATTCTTCAGCTCATTCCCAGTGTTTGTTTGTTATTACAAACACATGCATACAGTGAATGGCAGTGAATGAACTGAGCTCATTTGTGTCATTATTAGAGGCAAACCGCTCATCTCATGTCACATCCGAATTTGAATAAACTCAAATTTCAAAAAACAGAATTAACATTGTATTTAAGGTGTAGATTTGACATGAAGTGACACAAATGTACATGTGACAGCACCTTGCACAGTTGTCATCTAACGAAGCATACACACACACACTGTGAAAATACATCCCAAACATGTTTGAAAGACCCTTTTTTTTCTTCTCAGTGGGTGAGAAGATGCTGTCATGTATGTAGCTGAGTTTGAACGTAATCTGAAAGCAGCAGGTGGTCCCTGGAAATCCTTAGAAATATTTTAACATTTGGGTTTGTACAGTCCAGTCTTCCTGCTAAAATAAGCTAAGCTGCCACCTGTCTGACCAGCTTTAAATTACTATACTATACTATACAACAGTACAGACATGAAAGTGGTATTGATCTCCTCAGTTAACTTTGGAAGAGAAAGACAATAAGTGTATTTCTGTATAAAGTTTTCATCCAAAAATGTAATGCACACATGCAGCTTGTCAAGTCTTGTGTATGGCTTCAAGTATCCAGCTAATTTTAGTGATTGTGGGGCCATAAAACCTGTTCCTGTGCTGTTATATAATTTCAGATATACATGGTAGAGCTTGTGGATGAAACAAGCATTCCACTCCATACTGCTAAATGCCGATTTGGGGTTTGCCTGACAACGAAAATATATATATGTACCTAAATATAATCAGCAAGGTTTCTCTGACTAAAGCCCAGCCAAACCTGATGATCTATAGTCTGGAGTTTGGTATTGTCAGTCAAGGGTAAAATTACATGTCTGGGTTTCTCTCCTTCTGCGCCTCTTGGTTTTTGTTTCACTGCCTCGACCAAAAGCGGAAAAGACCAGAAAAGAAAGGGCGAGAGACATTGCAGAAGGAGGGATTGAGCTGCATGGGTGAGAACAGGAGATGGTGTCACTGGACGTTGGGTTGAAGAATGTGACAGAAGGACACCTTGTTTCAGACACACAGCTCCATTTTATTACACTTTCCTCGCTGCTCTAATAACATCAGAAATAAAGAAATACTGCTAATGCTGATGTTTCAAATGTTCATCTGAGATAGCCTTGACATCCAATCATAAATTATTTCCTCCATAAAGTTCTCAAACCATAACTAGATGTTTTTTTGCCATTTGATCTGCAGTCAGCAGGAGAGAACACCAAGTTATCATATTATTAGTGATTATCAAAATTAGAACTGATTAGTTTTCCATCAGTCGATTACATGTTTAAGCCCAAGAAATGATTTATCTGCATTTTTTTCTATCAAGTTTGCTGACCACTAAGACTAGTGGTCTATCTAGTATATCAAGTTGTGTTCTCAGCCATTAGCACAACTCTTGGTCAAGTTATTTTAATAAAACTGAATGTTCAAGCAACATTTCACTCCTGCAGATACTCCATGTCCAACCGTATGCGTCTGTGATTTTGATTTCCCTTACTTCCTTTTCTGCTTTCATCAGACGTCTGTGTTGGATCTGAAGGAGAAGGCCTCCTCTCTGGCCTCCTCAGCTCTGAAGAAGGACAACAGGCTGAAGAGTGTGGAGATTAGTCTGGAGCAAAAGAGAGAGGAATGTGTGAAACTGGAAAACCAGCTGAAGAAGGTTCGCAGCAAAACAGCACCAACAACCACATCGTTTTTTTTTTTATTTTTTTTTTTACAAAACCAGACGTCTCATGTACACTCAGGTTTAGATGGAAGTGATAAAAGTGAAACAATGATGTGTTAATGGAATTATAAAAGCATGACAATTAAATTCTTTCACAGAAGAAACTAGAGACTTATATCATCCAGCTGATTCTACATTTGGAACGAGACATCTGGGCTTTCAGAAAAATGTTTTTCTAAATGATGACTGGCTGTGATGGACAGACTTGGCTTGGCCAACAAACAGCATCCATTATACGAGTCTCAGAGGCGAGAAAATCCATCCGCTGCATAATATTTAGACAAACACACAACTGAATTCAACTAAAGAAATTCTCCCCTTCTTTGTCTTCCCTCACCAAGAGATGTGTGTGTTTGCATATCACCTCATCTCTCACACGGCGTCCCATAAAATGGTGTGTTTGTGATGACTTGCTGACAGCCTTCGAGAAGACAGCATCGCCACCACACCCTGAACGCGTGTGCGTGTGTGTGTTATATGTTGCAGTGAGTGAGTGTGTGTATGACAGCAGATCTCTCATCACGTTTATTTCTGAGCCTCTTTCTGATACTGTGGATGGAGGAACGACGGGAACTTGTGTCTGTGTGTACAGTGATTGACATTCTCTGTGATGATTTGTTATTTCTCTTTCTCTCTTTCTTTCTTTCGTTCTTTCCTCCACCCAGATTTTCTTATTATATTGTCAGACACCCAAACATTTTCTCTCAACATAAAGTCCTATAAAAACTGTTGTCCATTTCCAAAACTAATAAGGTTTTATGATTTGTGGGACCAAGGAGACACACACACACACACACACACACACACACACACACACACACACACAGAGTCAACCTGTCCCAAGAGCAACATTTGCTTCTGGGAAACACTCACAGCTGTTCTAACCTCTAAGATAGTTTTAACTTGTTTTTCCTTTTTTCACCGAATTTCTTCGTTTCCTCGTTTACTGCATCTTGAGCATAGCTGAGCAGAGCCGCAGAGAAAACGCTCACCTCGTTTCTTGGCTTTCCGACCTCTTCTTGCGTATGCTAATCTCTACTCACGTGTGTGGATGAAAATAACTCAACAACCATCAATAAGAACGACTCAGTCACATTAGAAATACGTGCGGCACTGTGGTTTGTGTCCAAATATTTTGAACATGAATGAAATTCCTTTCAGCCTCAACAGTTTGGAGCCCAATAACAAATGTGACTATGTATGTATGCATTTAGCTCAAAGCGCCAGTATTCGTACTTTGAGGCGATATATGCTAACAAGGCTGCAGCAACTTGTTTACTCTGTTTAAAAAGTTATTTTAGTCTCTAAACCAACATTTGGCGTCACAGTGCCAGAGCACGTCCACCCCCATTGTAAGACTGTGAGAAGCAAACATATGTGAACTTCCTTCACATCAGCTGAGGTGGAAACTCCCAAGTCACCAGTTGATTTACAGTCTAACACTTACAATTATATGCACTGGATCTACAGTAACTCTCTGTCATCATCAGCACAACTTCCAACCTCCTGAGCAGTGGTAGAAGCGATATTATGAGAGAAGATGAGCTGGTGACAGCTGGTTTACATCCTCACAAGTAATCTGTAATAACTATATTCCTGTTAATATTCAGACGTTGTTTATTTCATATTAAAGTAGTAGTCGAGAAAAGATGAGAGGAAACTGGGCACAGAGAGACAGAAGTCCTCTGCTGGGTTTGTGGCTTGTGTCCTAACCTCTAAGCCCTGTGGGTTCCCCATCATGCCAGTGTTGTAAGTTCCTGTGGTTCCTGCTGTAACACCGATCACCCCGCTTTATTGAAAGAATTTTCTCGTGAAAATTGTAAAACGATAAAAAACAATGTACAGTGCATAACAAAACATTTTATATAGATTTTCACTTTGGTTCATTTTTTATTTTTACTTGTCATATATAAATCAGAGTATTTAGTATCATGATATTATCAATGTACACAGTCCCCCTTATATATTTTTATTTTCTTCAATTACCTTTGTTTTTCTAAATGACACGTCCAGTCTTTACTGCAGTTCAAACACAGTGTGCGTTCACCGAGTTGTTAAAAGGGTTCTCTTGTATAAAACTGGTCTCTGGATGTTATTTATTAAGTAAACATAACACATAAATCCTTAAAAAGTGCCATCACTTGTCAAGTTTCTCACTTTGGTCAGACCTATCTAATCCATCCTCAACACACGTGTTGTTGTTGGCAAAGGATCCTGAGTTTGAACTTACTGTTTCAATAATGGCAGTCACCTCATTTTGGAAGCTAATCCTCCGTTTATTTTTAATAATTACTTTCTGTTCCAGGCTCAGAGTGCAGCCGTAGAGTCCCTGGCCAGCAATGAACTCTCCGAACGCATCTCCTGCCTGGAGCAGGAAGTGAGCCAGCACAAAGAGGATGCTGGGAAGGCCCAGTCTGAGGTGGAGCGACTTCTGGAGATCCTGAGGGAGATGGAGAATGAGAAAAATGACAAGGAGAAGAAGATCAATGAACTGGAGAGGTGAGAGAAAAGGAAAGAAATGATGAATTGGTGTACAGGGATATCTTACTTTTCAAGAATAATCCTCACTCCCGACAGAAAGGAAAAATTATAATTTCTGAAAAACCACTGCACCACGTCTCTTCTTCCTCTGTTAACGTAAATCAAAAGAAAACATGTTGAAATTATCATTTAATGTATACTAAGATTCCTCTTTGTTGTGCTTTTTCTTCTTTCTATCATGGATTTACTGCTGAATTCTCTGATAACCTTCCCTTAAGTACTGATCCTTTAGCTTTCAGCTCTTCAAGCTCAAGCCTTCTCCGTCATTCTTTCTCTCCCCTTTCTTTCCATTTTTGGTTTTACCTCATCTGTTCTCCCGTCTCTTCATGCCATCATACGTGTGTGTGTGCGCGTTTCTCCATCTGCGCGAGTGTGTTGCATGTGTGCGGCCATCACATCCCAGAAATCCCTCTTCCTCTCATCTGTGGCGTTCGCAGCAGGCGCGTAAACAGGCCCCTCCCCCGGCTGCATCCCAGCAGCCAATGGGGGGGCTTGTGTGGGACTACCTTGGCACGTGAGTGGCTGGAGGCCCCGTTAATTGAGGAGGTTGCACGGCAAGACTCACTTTGCTTATGCGATGATGGGATATGAGAGCCAATTATGAAAGCCAGCACTCCCATGTGGAAATACATTTTATGTTATGTATTATATATGATATATTATATGAAGGTTCGGATTTGTATTGAACCCAGAACGACCACAGGGCTACCACTGGCCTTAATGATGTGTGCAGTGATTTATAGTTTTTATACTTAGATTGTGTAAATAATGAATAAACGCCACTTTGGCCTCTGAGATAAAGTACATTTTTCTTGATGGGCGTTATAGAAAAGTAAAACAAGGACAAATTAATAACATGAAATATGCACTTGTTTTCAAGCCATTTCCACATGGGACATGAGCTGAATATGTCCACTGATTATCAACATCACAGAGTTGCAGCATTGATTATTTATTTTAACTTCCGTCTGAGGTAAATGTGATATATTCACACTGTGGGCAGTTGTTGGATCTCATCCCATTCACACACATCTATTCTAGTTGTTATACAGTGATGTGACAGGAAAAAACGCCCCCGAAAGTTTGCAAAATGAGGGCAGAGTTTGGTAGCAGCGTCTCTGCAGCAGAGCTCTTTGAGCCTCTGTTCCTGTCAATGATGCAACTCTTTCATTCACTGCCTCTGTTTTCACACTTCACTTTTGTTTTACTTCAGCCAAGGATGCTCGACTTGAAAAGTTTAACTCAAGTTTTCCTTTTTGTTAGGGCTCAACTGAACAACTCACTGATTTTTTTTTCTCTGATTTGTCTCTTTCCAACTGTGTTTCTACCAGCCTGAATGTTTTTGGGACTGTCTCACTTGCTCTTTGTGTCCACCTTTTCACAGTGTATTAACCTCATTACCTCATTTATCTCATTTTCTTTCTATAATCCTGTGAAAACCTGCATGCATGCAGCCTCTGTGTGTCCCCCGGTATGTTTTGTTTATATGTCTGTTTGGTCTGAAGACGCCTTCAGAAAACAGAAACTTCAGGAGATACTCACCTTTTCTAACATTTAAAAGTAGTTTGTGAGTAGCTACGAGTGTAAAGTATTTACTCAAGAATTAGCTGAGTCTCTGTGGTCGAGAAAAACTGGACTGTCTCTCTGGCTCTCGACAGCTTTGATTTCCAGCGTACGCTGTCTGTCTGCTCTTTCTCTTTCTGTCTCTTTAATCTTCTCTCTCAACTTACTCCCACTCTTCCTCCTCTTCCCCCCTTTCTTTTCTCTGTCTGTTTGTGTTTTCACCACTTTGACCACTACGACTAATGCTCGTTAATGATTTTAGGGAAATGTCCTCACTATATCCAATATAAATATGAGACTATTAATAATTCAGAACATGCTGACTTCAAACTGGTAGGGTTTGACAGTGTGTGTGTGTGTGTGTGTGTGTGTGTGTGTGTGTGTGTGTGTGTGTGTGTGTGTGTGTGTGTGTGTGTCTGGGTACATCAACAACTATTGATTAAAAAAGAATCAATAAAACATGGGCGATGCCACATCAGACAACAATGCCCTGCTTTCTGAACTAATCCTCAGCAGATGGTGCTAATGGAGTGTTATTGCTGATCAGACAGACATCTCTTGTGTCGACCATCACAGCTCCATCACTGCAGACATCTTCCCCGACTCCAGGACTCCAACCTTGTAAAGGTTAATAGAGTGTTTAATAGCAATACTCTTTAATAGTGACATAAAGATTTAGTAGATCATAGGAGGAACTTAAATTTTACACAGCAGCGTAAACAACTCTCTGTGATTCTATAAATACTCAGTCGAAGCTGTTTCGGAAGGTGCTGTGAAGTATGTTGCTTTTAACATATTGCATTAACGTATGGCTGTGGTTAATCACTGACAAAGTAAAACACAGTTTCTAAAAAGGGCAGAAGTAATTGTTGGCTCAGCCCCAAACTGTCAACTTCCCCAAATCCAATAAAACACAGGCCAGAGCTGCTAAGCCTATTGTACTATATGTCAAGCAGGGTGGGAAATCTTCCCCGGATTGTAACACAGGATGAAACATTTCCTGTCTGAGATTGTAGTCGTTGGCCGTGTGTGAAGCCACAAGCACTGACCGTGTAACATAAAGTGTACTAATACTGGCTTCGCCCCGCAGCTAGCTGCTGAGAGTTATTAGACGTAGCTCAGAGCGGACAGGTACTCATACGTTCACCCTCTCACTGAAGCTAACCCTGTGCTACGAGTGAGCAGGGGGAACATTACTGAGGAAAAGATCACATGTGGGTTACAAAAGGCTCCAATTCACCCCTCTGTCTTTCTTCTCCAGCATAAATCCAGCTGTAATGTTCCAGGGTTATTTATTTCAGTAACTAGGATGGTAATTGGAGCAGACTGAGTGACTTCACACTGGGGGGAAATGGAGCTGAAAATCTGCCCTGATGGCCAAAATAAAGGATTTGGATGGAGGAGTGGAAAATAGAGTGAGGCAAAGAACAAGAAAAAGGGAAAAGAAGGAGGTGGTGGTGAGCGGAAGACAGCGAGAAAGAAATGAGGGGTGGAGATAGAGACAAGGAAAGGAAAGAAGACAAGACAACACTGATAGAGACAATTGTCAAAGGGGGAAAAAGCAAGAGTGAAAGAAAAAGGTGGGAGGTTGGGGAGATGTACGGTACAAAGAAATGGGAAATTAGATCAGTTTATTATGTGTTTTATTGTTCTGCAGTGCACAGTTTGTCTCTGGCGTTGGTACCCAACACACACTCAGCCTGAGTCTGGACTTTACCATCTACACCCGGCATATGAAGAGGGACGAAAACGGTCCAGGCTCGACCCATTCACCACTTTCATAAATTAGAAATTACAAAGCAAAGGTTGTTTTTTGGAAACTCCGTGCTTCCACGAAGATCTCACTTTGTAACGTGTCCCTAGTGGAAAATGAAAGACGATATGATTAAATACGGGCGCTCTCCCAGCGCCAGTGCATCGCTCATTTCCGTTGGCCTTTGCGTGACGTCTCCTGTCTGCTTGTTTGTAGAGGTCAAGTGAGGTGAGCAGACCTCTCATAACCTGCACGAGGAATCTTGAACCTGTCTGTGTCTCTGAGAAGTGTCTGCCTGTCTCTCCGGTGCTCGGTCCCGTCTGTTTCCCTGTTCACAAGTCTGCTCGCAGGATCTGTCTGTTGGTCCGTCTCTCTGTCAGCTCCTCCGTCTCTCATCTCCTTCCTGTCCTTTGAAGAGTAATCAAGCTGGCTAACCTAGTACTCAACTCATGTCTCCTCTCTCTCACCTTTCCCTCTCCTCCTCTGTCTCTCCTTCCCTTTCTTTCATCTTTACAATGCTACACTGTCTCCTGCTCCACCAAGTCTTGCCTCAAGGTTAGTGCTGCACGCCTCTTTTCCCTCTTTTTGTCACTCTCTCTCCTTCATTGTCATACTTCTTGTCCTTGCGCGGAGACTCTTTCTCATGTCCTTCGTTCTGCCATCAAGTCTGTTTTTAATCATTCACATCATGCCTGTCTGTCTTTGAAGGAGACACCTTGACTGTCACCTCGCTGTCTTTCTCTGTGACGCCGCCGTCTGTTTGAGGGGGAAACATTGCTTCTTTCTTTCACTCTCTGTTGTAAAATCCTGGTTGTCTCCCCACATCACCAGCATTTGAACTTCCATGCATGTAACAAGTTTAATTTATGGTATGAAGCTACCACAATAGTCAGGATCAACATTTTCTTTGTAGCTCTGTCAGAAAAATTGTCTTATTACGTTTGTCCAACATTTACAATGATCTTCAGTCACAATGAGCTATTTTTCATTTTTATAGTTTGGCTCCACTAGTATGAAGATTTATGACCTGTAGTGGAACCAGCCACTGGGGGGCAAAATCCTTTGTCTTAACTGTTGGCGAGCCCTCATTGTATACAGTCCATGGTCTATCTGTTTGAAATCAGTCACAACTTAGCTTAGCATAAAGAAATAAAATGTGTGGTTTGCGGAAAAAAGATGTCACATCATTGTTTCAACATGAAATTGTCTCACCTAAAATTTGAATTTGTTTTCTGTTTTTTAAGGGTTTAATCACATGAGATTGACTTTATGAAGTAGTGAATTTAAAAGGCAGTTGCCTTCCACTTTAATGGACAGAGATCAGAGTGAACTCCAGCTTCTCATCTAACTCACAAATGAGAAGACGTTCTTACCAAGATGACACTGTGTCCTTTTAACTGTGACATCATGTAGCGTGGTCCATATCCCAAAGGGGACAGTGTCAAACCTGTCTTTCCTTCGTTTTGTCATTTTTCTATAATATTCTGTGCTCCCAAGAAGAGACGCACTAATTTGAACTTAGCCTGGATTCGGTCTTTTCCAATAGACATAGGGCATTGCTGTTGAAAATTCTCTGAACAACACATTGTGATCCACCACATAATAATCACTTCTCTTGTCTGTTTCCTGCGTAGATGTGGTGGTGTGAGTGATTTGTTCTCTCTGCGTGTCTGTAAAGGTCTCTCCAGCGCCAGCTCTTTCTTTCCTTTTCAACTAGCAGAGCCACTGTTTTCCCTGCTGTCTTGTCAGCTTGTTCACTGCTGTTGTTCAAGTGTTTTGTGATGCAGCTGTGGAGTGGGAAAAAAAAAAAACAACAGAAAAAGTTCACATTGCTTAGATGTCTGGTAGGCGACAGATTTCTTTTTTTCTTCTGTCCTTTATAGTGTTTTTTGTTTTTTTTTCTCCTATTTTTTGTTTTGATGTTGAGCTGAGGAACTCCTTATCCACTGCCAAACGCCTCACATCACTGTTTCGGTATCTTAAAAAGGAATTGCTTTGTGTGTGTGTGTGTGTGTGTGTGTGTGTGTGTGTGTGTGTGTGTGTGTGTGTGCGCGCGCACTTGTGGTTCTTTTGAGGTTCTGTATGATTCCCTGCATTGAGGTGGTGCTGGGGGAGGATCTGTTAGCTAATGGGTGACAACAACAGCCCACGCACATGTATCTATTTATTTTTATCTTCCACACAAAGCAACACACATGTGAGAGGGAATTTGCGAGCTAATAGGCAACAACACTACAGGAGCGATGGCTGCAAAGAGTTACCTAATTAAAATACCTACACACACAAACCGGCCCACACAGAGAATAGGTCTGAAAATACACAAATTTTATTTATCGTGCAAAGTGAAAACACTTCTTATCTTGCTGTATTCTGCTTTGTTGTCATGTCAGACTGAAGCATTTCATTTGTTCAAAACAGCATTGAAACTTTGAGGTACCATTACTCCTCATGTGCTTTGGACTGATCCACGAATCAGAGTTGAGATGAAAAGATGGATATGAGACTTAGGAATGGAGTGTCAGCATTTCATTTACTCACTTCACTGCTCTCCATTACAAACACAGACCCTGCCAACATCAATCCCAGCTCTGTGTCACATGCTTATACTATAAATAGTATTTCAACTTTCCATTTTGTGGTACGCTTACTTTTCAAATGTGGATTATTCCTATGAATATGACTGTCGCCCATGCTGATGCACTTTAAAAAGCTTTCCGTTGTAGTGTTTTGACTCGTAGTTTACAGCGGCTCACACTGTGCCGGTTCACGCAAACATATACATGTATTTGTTGTGTTATTTATGTTAGCAATATACATCTCAACCAGAGGGATTTCCTCCTATCAGGCAAAACACTCATGCAACAAATTCGAAAATATCTTTTTCCTTCTTCATTTCTTAAAACTGTCCTCACTGTACTGTCCAATACTTTTCCACAGTGGGCCTGGCTAAACTTGTGTTTTTGATCTTTTCTCTCCTTTTCCTGCTTTGTTTTTTCACAGGCGTAATAAACCAAACCAACATTTCCTGTATTTTCAAAAGAAATACTGAATTCCAAATGGTTAAAAGGAAATCCTTGATGTTAATGTTGTGTGAACTGTGTGCAGTAAACATACATGAGTCCTCTGAGCATTTCTGATCAAATATTTATACAGGACTCCAAATGTAATATTAATATTACCTTAACGTCGCTCCCTGAATATCAGCAGCATGCCAATGATGGAGGTTTAAAAGTTCTTATTTTGTGGAGTTTTGAGGGTGTGTGTGTGTGTGTATGTGTGTACGTACAGTCAGGGTATTTTTGAGGTTTACTAAAACCAAGGGAGTTCAAAGTCTTGTCAACAGGTTGATGTGTGTTTATATTAGCATGTAATATGAGTTTGCAGTGTGTGCCACCGTGTTTGCATGTGTGTATTTCTGAGCGGAGGTGCAAATGGATGCTCGTATTATGTGCCGTTACGCTCCGAACTGGATGTGTGTGCACGACTGTATATGTGCTTTTAATATTTGGGTGTGGACCGAGCCAAAGATGTGCTATAATACAAGCAGTTTATTTTGGAAGGATTTAGAGTAGTGTGTGTGTGTGTGTGTGTGTGTGTGTGTGTGTGTGTGTATGTGTGCATTTGCAACTCCCTCGTCAAAATATTCAATTGATGAAGAAAAACTCTTTTTATTAATTCACTGCAGTCATGCAGGTGTGCAGTGGACATAAGGTTAGAAATTTAACTAAAATGTGATGAATAATAAAAAACAATAAAGCGCAATATGCTTTATTTCAGGTTAAATCTAATTTTTTACCAGGGACCAAAAATATGAAGAAAATGTTTTTAAAAAAAGATAATCAAGATAATTGGCCTAACAGAGGATTAGCATTCCCATGAATAATATTTATATGCAGGTGATGAACCCAAAATGTTGTGTTTGTTTGAATGCTGTTGCTGCAGCCTGTGGTCAATGCTGTAACAGCTGGAGAGGACTGCAACAATGGAGGAGAGCAGTGAAAGGGAAAGAAAGGAGTACAAGTGACTGAGAGGGAGAGGGAGAGGAGAGAGTCAGAGTGAATGAGAAACGAGGGAAGAAATGGTCCATGGTCTGATGCAAATATTTTATCCAAGGGCAAGAGCAGTGTTGCCTTTGGAGAGTTTGTGGCTTGGGAAATCCGTCCTTGTACATTAGAGTTCTATGCACATAAGTTATTGCTTTTCATGCAAAAATGATAATAATGCAGCGTGCGAATTGATGGGTAAATCAGTGGAGGAACAGCAGAGCCGTGTGGAGTGAGAGGAGGCAGTATCTGATGGTGCAGGGAAAGAGGCAAACAAGTCTGGGATCATGAAGAGAGAAAAGGGAGAGGCAGTAAGTGGTACCTGAGCATCGAGTCAATAGAAAACATTACACACATCGGGGCCTTTCCACCAGCACACATGTACAGTAAATGTAGCATGAAGGTGGGGGGGGCTCAGAGAGTGAACCAGATGGTGTGGGCCTCCTGGAAACCCTCCAATAGGAACATTCCTGCCTGTTAATGACCTGTTACACATAAAATTAAAGCACAATATTTAATATTTAGATAATCAGCACTAAGCACAGAATCCAAAAAACATGCACGTCTTCTTCCCTGTTTCAGATTTGAACCGACAGTGAGTTCAGCATGACGCAACACATTCACATGTATCATCAAAACAATACAAGCAAGAGACGCACACACATAGGCAACCAACGAGCTGATTATTATTCACCGAGCTGTGAAGAGCCAGGTGCTGCAGAACAGTTTTGGCTCTGTCATTGCATTTCAGTTTTTCCCCCACCTTCCCAAATTTCTCTGGAAGGTTTGCAGCCGGCCCTGGACCTTTCAGCAAACACAGAGGATTTTATTTTACCATCTTCTGCCAATATAATTTCTCAACTTTGCTGGCAGGGATACGGATGTAAAAGCCATTTGACGGATTACGCTCATATCTTTAGGTTAGTTTATGGCTTGAGAGACAGGGAAAATGAAAGCGATGGATTTAAATATTAAGACTCACGAATATTTCTGTCAGTTTAGATGTAACATAAACGTAATACTGTAATGAATTGTAAAGCAGTAAAACTAGCATAAGCTTGATTTATTAGAATCTTAAACTCGTGGGTATAAACTCTGAAGCAATAGGGTGAAGTCACGAGACATGTTTAACCTGTTTACGCTTTAAGAAACAAAATAATCAGTGTATGTCTTGTAAAAATGGTTTCCCATGAGTGCAACGGGGCTTTGCTGCTGCTGTGAGACGGGTTTAAGTGGTGGATTCCCGTCACTGGAGGTCAGCTCTTTTACTGGCAGCTGTAGCAGTGGAAGAACACAAAATGGATTTATCTCCAAGCCTTTAAACACTGCAATAACAAAAGATACACACACACACATATAAACATTCACACAGCACAGGCAGAAATACTAAAAAAAAATGCATAAAACGCTCACACAGATCTGCAGAGACAAAAAAAAGTTTGATCCATGTCCGAAGAGTCAGCAGTTAAGTTAATGAACATGTGCATGCAATCTCATCCTATGTTTCTTGTCTTTCATCTGTGTCATGATTCAGTATAAGCCGTTAAACCATGCCGGCATTAACGCCAGCTAGTCCATGTGTGTTCATATGAGGGAGAAGTTTGAAAGGTCCTGATGAAGTCAAGCTGGTGTGATAGCCGATAGGCTTGTGACAGAGGCACGATGGCTTCCAGACAGTTTAAGCAGGGATTAAAGCATTCTCCTTCCACTGACCCTCCTGCTCCCATGAACAACCTCTGCCTCTGTGTGTGTGTGTGTGTGTCTCTGTCATTCCCCAGATGATGATTTAGACTCCTTCCCGACACACTATAATCCCTCTATGTGAAGACCCTTCATACTTCCCTTTGTGGGAAAAAATGTCATCTCGTCACTGATTCATTGCTTTTTATTGAATGAATTCACTGATCTATGCATTGTGTGGGGCCGGAGGTGTTCATACCAGTATCATCCTAATGCTAATAACATGTATTATGATTTGAGGGAAATGTTCTTTTAACCCTTTAACACCCACAGTTTCCCCAGGGATACACTCACGTTAGCATGCTTTGGACTGCCATAATTAGTCACTTAAAGCTGAGGAGTTGCACTCGGTTCCCCTACCTGGTGTGAAGAAGAAGCTAGGAGAAGGAGAAAATGCCCATCTTGAAGGAGGAAATGTGAACGTGGAGGACAGCCATTTTGCTGTTATTACAGTAATCCCATTCCCTCTGTTTCCAGAAACCAGTGAATCATTACCGTAAAGACAGCATCTTCTGTGTGAAGTTGCACAACATTCAGGAACTGATTGCAAATAGTCACGTAATTATGGTACTCCAAAGTATGCTAACGTGACCAGCAGCGATACCGTTGGTGTTAAGGGGTTAAGCTGCAGTTGGATAGTTGCTGTGTGAGTATTTATTGATCGGTTGATTAATTCAGACTGACTTGTAAATGCAGTGTTGCGTGTGTGTGTGTGTGTGTGCAGGCAGATGAAGGATCAATCAAAGAAGGTGGCCAACCTGAAACACAAGGAGCAAGTGGAGAAGAGCAGGAATGCCCAGCTGATGGAAGAGGCCAAGAAGAGAGAGGACAACCTGAACGAAAGCTCCCAGCAGATCAAGGTGAGGAGGAGCAGGAGGAGGAGCAGGAGGAGGAGGAAGATCTTAAATTTACATAGAAAAAGTTTCTTTCCCTTACTTGAGCCTTCCTTGAATCTTGTCTGCTATCACAATGATGCTGCCTTATATTGTGACAATTGTGACAGGGAGCAGCCTGGGGCAATGTCAAACACTTGCATGCACGCACACACACACACACACAATGCTGCTCTCTCTCTCAGGGAGTGTGTGAGCGGGAGTATGTGGTGAAGATGACTGACAGGGAATGCAGATGGCAGAGAGTAGGGAAGAAGAGGACCCACACACAGAAGAATGCACTGAATGCTGGGGGTTCCAAGTCACTTCCTGTGGTGTGAGAGCATCCCTGTAATTGTCTGCAGGTGTCAAGCGACCAATGATTGTGATGTGTCACATTCCTCATATTATTGTTATTTTTTTCATATTTTTTCACCTCTCCATCTTGACTTTTGGTTTCATCCAGCCTCCTTTTCCTCCCCCTCCCTCTCTTCTTCCAGTAACAGTTAACCTCAGTGGCCTCTTTGATTAGAGGCAGATGAAAACATTTTGTGTGTGTGTCTCTGTGTGTGTGTGTGTGTGTGTGTGTGTGTGTGTGTGTGTGGTCAGCATATGCTCACTCTAGCAATGATTGATCTATGGTTTAATGGCTTTGGAAGCTG
>CAAKHB010005504.1:32579-46174 GCA_901007665.1 Aeoliscus strigatus | reverse complement strand
TGTGTGTGTGTGTGTGTGTGTGTGTGTGTGTGTGTGTGTGTGTGTGTGTGTGTGTGTGTGTGTGTGTGGTTGGGGGATGAGCTGATAGCTGTGTGAGTCACTCAGACTCATAAGAAACCACAGCGGTTACAACCATAACTGGCGTGAGTGTCAACCCTAAGCTGCTCAACATAGTTTAACCAGAGCTCGGAGGGCAGATGGAGGATGAGAATCACTTGTGATCGTAAATCTAATTTATTTTAATACAAAGAAAGTTAATCCAATTAAATCCTTCTCAGTCTGAATAGTTTGACGCCAAGTCATGTTGCGTCTGGAGCCGGACTTTGATTTTCAGTTTGCTCACTGTAATGTCTCATGACCATGATCATGATATGTTTGTCGCCATCATTTCTTCATCCAGTGTTCAGTTCACGGGTTGCCAGGCAAGAAGAAAAAAAACTGATCCTTCTGGGGAATTGCTTGATGTAGTCGTTTTACCTCCATGTGTGATCAGGAACTCCTGAGAGTTCTCTGAGGTTTGTTTAATTTCTCAGTCTTTTGAGTCTTATTCCAGTATGCGGGAGCAGCAAACTGGAAAGAAGAGAAGTTTTTCTTGGGACTCGTTATGTAGGATGTGACAGGAAACACTGATATTACAGCAAACTGATGTGATTTATAATAAAAACTCTGGTCAGATGTGCAGGAGCTCAGATGAGAGGAAATTTTGTAAATATGAGCTGGCCAATTGGATTTGGCAAGAGTAATTAAAAGCCACTGTCATCAATATTCTGAGTATAAAAATGGATTACATGTTTACTTTTATATGAACAGAGTCTGACCCAAAGACAGACCCAGTTATCAGCACACTCTCCCTTCAGGGCTTCTTTGAAGAAGTGTTTTTTCAGTGCTGAAGCTGCAACTCTCCTTTGATGCTGAGTGCAACAAACATGATTATTCTTTTCATTTGCGGTCATAAAAGAAAAGGGAAATTGCCCATCCACTGCTTGACCTGTTGGGTGTCATTCATGTCCTTTCAAATTCCTTTATTTCAGGTTTGCTCTGTAAAGGAGCTTAAAAGAGCTGACTTGTTGGTGTTTCTACACGAAATTCCGACTTTCTCTTCTTGAGCATCAATCCATAATTCTGTTTGGGTTTTGTGTGTGCGCTGCAGGACTCCCTCCGTAACAAGGAAGATCGCATTGAGGAACTGGAGGAGGCACTAAGAGAAAGTGTTCAGATCACAGCAGAGAGGGAGGTGGTGCTCGCCCAGGAGGAGCAGGCGCGCACACGTGCTGAGAAACAGGTACACTCTTTCTCTCTTTCTTTCTTTCTCTGTCTGTCTCTCTAGCACACAAACACAATGTTTTAGTTGTCGTTGCTGCATGTGCGACCCAAACCTTCTCTGAACCTCAACCCCATTATTATTATTTTTTTCAAAGAATTTTGTGTGAATATCCCCAGAAACATGAATCAATCAAACGTACAAGGAAACACACACACACACACACACACACACACACACACACACACACACACTATTAAAGCAGTATAAATACTGACATAATGACATCGCTAAACATCGCCATGCCAACAGCGGCTAATGGTAGCGGCAACACACACGCTCTGTGCCAGCTGAGCTCATTCAGGTGGGGCTGTGTGTGCGCATGTGTTTGCCCAGTCACTCCTCATTTGGAGGAGAGGCAAATACATATCTATTTAAAGAACAACTTTTATTTTGTCCATCTCAGCAAACCACAAACAGCTTCTTCTCAAATGGAGCGCAAGCCAGCCACTTTAATTAGTCGTCTGTTTTATCTATATGGAGGCAGCAGGAAAGCTCATAATGGTTTTTAAGGATTTTCAGAAGGAAATATTTGGTGGATCGGACCAAGAGCGTCAGTTGTTCTAAGAACTACCAGTGACTTAACAGGGCAATAGAGATGGGAAATGTTCCTCAGTCTGGATGGGCTTCAACAAGTTGGAAGAAACAGTGTGGGCTGAGAAAACATGGCTGTTGTTGGCAGAACGGCTGGACTCCATTGTTATTATTGACTCTACATGCTGGCCGTCCTCTCTGACCTTTACTTACCAGACGTCTTCTGGACACACACAGACACCAAGGCTGAGAACAAAAAGACATAGAAGTCGACCCCCCCCCCCCCACACACACACACACCTTTGGTCGTGTAAAGATGAGTTTTACACACAGATACAAGAGAGAGGAACAGCTGCGAGAACAAGGCCTCATGGACGAATAAACACAATATTATTTATAACTGATTTAATTCACTGGCTGCATCTTCGTAATAACACTTTTACAGATGATGGATCAGATGTTTAAAACAGGTTGGATTTTCCATTTGATGCCTCAAAGCAGGACATTCACACACAGGATGTCACTGTGTGAATTTTATCAAACTGAAGCGAGGCGTTGGAACATGCAGATGTACAGAACATGTGTAAAAACACTTGGTTTGACATTGTTTGGAAATAAATGTTTTTCCTCCTGCTGATAGTTAGATTGATGATTTACACTGTCATAACAGTAAATGCCCAGGAGGGAGAGAAGAACCACCCTGCTGCTCCCCAGAGCTGAGGAAGATGTAGTCCAGCTCTTCTCGAGATGACTCGTCAACACGTTATATGTATATGTTTTTGTTCCAATGAGTGAAAGTTTAATTTATGGTTCCAGCAGTGGGTTAAAGTGATGGTGTCCTGGCTCTCCAAAGCGTCTCCAAAATGTCAGAGAGTGGAGACGCTGAGGGTGTGTGTGCGTATTCACTTTCTCTTATGCCACTACGGAGCATCAATGAATCATTGCACACAGACTGAAAGCTACGATGACAGTACGATTCACAACAATGATGCAGCAGAGAAGCTTCTCTCACAGCAAACCAGCCAGTAAACAGCACCTTTGAGACGTCAACAACGGACTGTACAAGTGAAGAAGTGATGGAAACCTCCCATCTCACATGTTCATCGTCCTGAAATGTTTTTAGTTTATTTGCAGTAATTGTGCCAAACGATCACATTTAATTTGGCTGCAATACGCTGCGATACCTCCAAGTGGCAGCTTTAATTAGACAGAAGCGGAGACATTGAGGCCAGGGCAGCGTTCTGGAGAGCGTCCTCCTGTTGAAATGCCCTCAGTGAAGAAGGAAGCAGCAGAAATGTCAACGTGTGGCGAACGCATGGAGATGGCAAGCAAACACTCAGCACAGTCCTCACCCAACATCAACAACACTAACTCAGCCTTTCAGCGCAAACACACACACACACACACACACACACACACACACACACATATACACATACAGGCTTGTGGTTGACGGGACAGACGGGACAGTAACACACAAGTCAGCGTTCACCGTGCACATATTCCTCCAAAACAACACATGGCGGAAAGAAGTGCTAACTGCTATTTAAACAGCACACCGACGCAGCACAAGATTTCATTCAGCAGCAGCCAGATGAACTCGACTTTGGGTTTCAACTGGAAACATGTATTTATATATACACACACACACGCACGAGCAAATTGTAAATAAATATTTTTATGTTCCCGTTTTACAACCGCCTCAGTGCAATTAACCTTTCACATAATGATTTATAAAATGATGAAAGAGGGAGACGCAATTAGCTCCTTTAATAAACTGTTCAAACGGAGGTGTACGGTCAGTTTTAGCGAGTGCACTTAAACACAAACACACATGCCAAAGTAGGCACCCCTACCTCACAGTGGCGCGTGCACACACATCTTTAGTGTGCTTTGTACTGACCGACTTATTTGTTGGTGTGTGAGGGGTTGTCCCAGGGATCCCCCAGCTACCTCACCTGACCACATGAAATATATGAGACCCTTTCTGTTGGAAATGAGTCATTACTGTACGTGACACAGCTGAACAAAAGAGTGTGTGTGTGTGTGTGTGTGTGTGTGTGTGTGTGTGTGTGACCGAGAAATATGACCATATGACACATTGACCAAATTAAGGACCAGCTATGTGTTCAGCTCTCCTCGCAGGAACAATGTGTTGGATTTGTAACCTCACAAAAAAAGATGTTTGCCAGTTGCCTCACATGAGTTTGAGTGTGTCATCCACAACATATCTGGTTAGTAGTTTTACCATAGCAACCGGGGTGTGATGTTAACCCCAGACATTAACCGTGTCACATCTTCAAAAGCTCCTGTGGGATAAATCAGAAATATTCTGAGACTCAGTCTGATTTTTTTTTCATCGTGGTGCCACTTGTTTTTTATTCTCAACTTTCTGATCTGAGAACAGTTCAGACAGAGGGCTGATGGTTGTCCTCCTCCTCCTTTTCCTTTTCCAACCTGACCTCATCACTCCTCCTCACCCCTCCCTGTATCCATCAGTCTTTGCATCTCTCATCCGTGCCAAAGTCCTGTCTCTCCTTCCTGCCTCTCTTTTCTTTTCCTCACTCCCAGCCATTCATGCCTCCTCTTTCTCTGTTCTCCTCCTCTGTCAGTGTTTCTGGCTGCTCACAGTGCTGCAGCCTGTTGACATTTTATCTGATTCATTGCTCTGTTTTTTGCCAACTGGCCTCAAACGTCATTTAGCAGTGAGAATTGATCAGACGTAGTGATGTCGGGGGACCACCAATCAATGTCTTGACATCTCACGTTACTTTGAAAAATATTTCTCTAATACCGCAACAATCCTGCCATACAAATATCTTGGAAAATAAAAGTTGACCAAACATTGTTATGTAAATCCAAAGATTACATTTAATTCCAGACCAAAGCTGGATCCCAAGCTCATCCTGGATTTCATTTCTAGACAAAATGTTCCATCTGTCTGGACCTGAAATGGATGTTAAATTGACATGTGGTGTCAGTTGGGTGACGTTCTGTATCTGTACTGTTGCTGCACACTTTTCACTTTTATCTTCTTCCTCCTCCTTCTGCTTTTCCTTCTCATATTTCTTCTTGTTCCTCTCCTTTTGTCAACTGTTTCATCCCAACATTCCCTGAATTTTTGCTCCTTTGTTCCATCCCTGTTTTACTTTCATTTTATTTAATGTTTCCTCCCCTCCCCCCGTGTATTATTCTTTGAATCCACCTTTCTTTGTTTCGTCTACGTCTACGTCTGCTCTGCTCCCGCTCTCTTCTCTTTTTGGATGCAGCTCTGTCACATTCCACTGCATGAGTTCACCACAACTGGCTTTAGATGGTCAAAGGTAACAAACTGTCATTTCTGTCTTCACTCACCTGATTTACTTCTTTTTTTTCTTTTTTTTTTACATGAATATTTATTTGGTGTCACTTTTCAGTTCAAGGTTTTTAGCCAGTAAAGAATTCACATATTGGAAATTGTGTTTGTGTGCATGTCCATTCATTCATCCATTCATGACTAAGATGACAAATAGATTTTCACCACAAAGTTTCTGAAATTGTTCGATAGGAGAGAATTTCCAGGACTAGCTGCTTTACAAATCTTGAATCGTGGAGTAGGAGAAACAGCAAGATGAAAGAATAAGAACAGAACGTGGTGGAAGAAATGTATTTTCACTTCAGTAACAGGACTGTCATTGTTAGCTCGTCTGTAGGATTTTACCTTTGATTCTCACAAATGTCATGTATGTATGAAGGAACTACAGTGTATTTATCCTTTGACTTTGATTGTCTCTAGTCATCTTTAGTGCTACTTTATTCCGCTTGAGAGAAAAAGGGAGTAGACAAACTGTAGATGAGTGAGATAAAGAGACTTTGATACAGTAGGTAGGTAGAGACGTCTGATGTAATGGAGCATCTGCTATGATTCATTTCACCAGGAAGGGAAAGAAAAAACGTACACGTCACACTGACATGTTACACATTGCTGAATGAAAGAGTTTATGGGGAGTGGGGGAAGAAACAAAGCAGCTGAAAACGATAGAAGTCAAAATGTGTTCCACTGTGTGTGTCAGGTGGAGGACCTGCTGGTTGCCATGGAGAAGGTGAAACAGGAACTGGAGGTGATGAAAGCCAAGCTGTCGTCAACTCAGCTTTCACTGGCTGAGAAGGAGGGTCACCTGACTGCCCTGCGGGCCGAGAGGCGGAAGCACCTCGAGGAGGTCCTTGAAATGAAGTAAGGCTTCGAAAACACTTTTCTTCTCATTCTGTTATGTAACCTGGAGAGAAGGTCATCTCCATCCAGTGCAGACTCTGTGGGACATTTGTGTCATTTGTCAGATTTCTGTCTTTCATTCTGTCCATCTATTCACCTGACTCTATTCACAAAACCTTTCTCTCATAGTCACCTTGCTCTACAGTCTAGATTCTGCAAATTACAAACCACCACCCTTTATCTCTGTCTGTTTATCTGTCTGACTGTTTGTAAAATAACTGAGAAGTTATGAACAGATGTTAATGAGATGTTCAGTAAAGGAAGGATTCTTAGTCAATGTGTGACATTTTCAGCATCTGTGTCTAGAACTCCACAACAGCAGCAGTAGACAGTCTCTGTGGATGATGATGAAACTTCCAGAAGCCTGCTGAGAAGCAGCAGCCCTGTACTTTGTGACCAGTAAACATCCTCGACTGGTGCAATTTTGAATTTTCTCACACCGTCAACACCTTCTCTGAAATTAGAAACTCTTCTGGTATCTCCAGTGGTTTACCGTGTTGCTGCGGAGCCGCTGATCACATTGACGTGATCTTCACCCAACACCTCATCAGCCTTTCTACTCACTTACTGTCTCTACCACCCTCTCCTCCTTTATCTCCTCTTTCTTTCACTCCACACTTTAAAGCCATAGAGCTAAGTAGAGCATTAATGCAATAACCATGTACCGCTGTCTCGCTCCTCATATGATTGATTTCATGTGCAGGCGCCCACACACAGTCAATCACTGTACATTTTAATGTCGTTTTAATAGACGGGTTTGCATTTTTAGTGCTGCTAAGAGGAGTCCAGCAGTCGGATGATTCCACTGACTCTCTGCTGTTTTACATCCTCACTGAGACCATACATCAAGGTCTAATTTAGTGGAACGATACTTTGGGCTAAAATGAAAACTGAAGAGACATGTTAGCATGCCCTGACTTTTTAAACACACCATCTTTCACTGGGGCATCATGGGAAAACAAGGCAATCTGCTGTGATTTAGTTTCCAGCCGTTTTCCTCCAACATCACATTGTTTCTATGTTAGTGTTCATCAACCGGTCCGTTCGCAGCCCAGGTGAGCAAGTTATTGGCCACTGGAGTCCACTCTTCGGAATGTTTTCTTCTGTGTGTACCATGTCTGATTTATTGATCCAGTGTTTGTCCCAGGAAAACACAGGTTTACCCTGATGAATATCTATGTAACAGGCACCTACATGAACACATTTGTAGCTTTACTGCAAACACAAACATGGCAAATTTACATAACCCACTATGAAATCTACCTGTCATCTCTTTCCCTTGTACACACTCAAAGTTATTACATTATGAACAAATGAATGGATTAGGTTAGTATCAGTATGTGGCTGCACTTGAATGAATAGATTACAATACTTAAGACAAAAAGAAATGGGGATACACTACACGTAAAAATCAACATCAATCCAAACTGTATTTATATAGAACATTTATATATTTAAAAGATGCAACACAAAGTGCTGAACTCCAATAATAAGATATTCAGCCACAGTAGGTGGGTGTCACTCCCCTCAGACACCCACGCACACAAAATCTTAATTAAATCTATGGCAGAATGCAGTCTGAGTCATGTGCATTCTGAAAATCCAAATATTTTGGGGACTGAGCTTTTCCAAGGTTTCCATCTTCATGATAAAATGCGACCGATGTGTTTTCTCACTTGAACAATGACATTTTAAGACCGGGAATGAATCTCCTGCCTGCGCTCATAAATCATCTTTTCATTTATGTGTGATTACGTGACAACCTTGCAGCACAGAAAATATTTTTCAGGTCACAGATACACACCTTCAGCACATTAGGGATATTATTATTATTTGATCAGTGTTCCGTCACAGTGAGAGGTTTACATGTTTCAGGTCCGCTGCTAATTGTCTTGCTCTGAGTTATGCTTATGATGTCATTTCCCCTATTTTCAACAAGACATTAAGGTTAGCTCAGCAAAACTGTCATTCTCCACAGGCTGTTGGTCAAATGTAAAACATGTGAAGTTGAAGCTGTCCATATATCTCAGTGTATTGCACATGAAACTGTCTGTGCATGCACGGGCTGCAATAACTCGTTGGGGTTTGATGTCTGACTTGTTGGCCAATTTAACATCAGCAGTTCAGGTTTATTCTTACTGGAAGACATGATATATGATACTGCATATTTCTGTGGTTTCTAGGACAGAATATATTAGCGCACATGAACACGTTCTCATGCACAAATGTTCCCAATGCAGCTGGATCTGACGTTCTGTCTCGCCTCCTTATATATCTGACTCGTGTGCGTGCCCATCTATCATTGTGCCATAGCTTTGACCAGCCATTTGTGTATGGATTCTCTCTTCCAACACTATGCTAAACTCCAGTCCCCTAAGTGTATTATGACTTTGGGTATGTCCAAGGATATGTCAAGTGCATTTAATAATATACTTTCGAGGATGGACGGATCGGATAAAACCACTTGAACACACCCAACAAGCATGTACATATGTTTTACACACACAGATGCTTGCGCACAGATGAATGCACACTGATAGAAATACACACACACACACACACACACACACATCTGCCCTGCAGGGCTCCGACATGCGACTTTCCCACTGATAAATCATCTGCAGCGACCTTCACACACACACTCATAAAACACACAGACATGTTTTCTTTCTGATGTACATTAAATATGCATGCTGGTTTTCCTGCTAGCTTCACATGTGTTGTCTTGTTCATACAGTGTGTGTGTGTGTGTGTGTGTTACAGCCATCGGAAGGAATTTGCTGACAGAGTTTGTGTAGCAGCAGGGTGTCAGGTCTGAAATCTTAATCTGGATGAATTAAAGCCTTTTCACTGTCTTCAGCTTTACTGACATTTACTACACGTCCCTTTATAATTCTGTGGCTCTTTTCGCGTCCTCATACTTGTCTCTTTGTCTGTCTGTCTCACACATGTGCGCGTCTGGCGCAGGTGTGAGTTTCGAAGAGGAAGGCAATGGAGCGTTTTCAGAGGGCGTATAAATTTTAACGTTTTAGGTTGTTTTAAATTTTTTTGAGTCTGATCCCTCTTGCTCAAAGGGCTTTACATCTGCGGAGCTGATGGCAAACTGTTCTTCACAACTCCCCTTAGATGAAGAACAGTCCCCGCCAAAATACCCTTTAAAGGAAGGGTTTTCCAACGGAAACATTTCAGCTATTTTCAGTCTTTCAACTCACATTTTCACTTTCTTTCGTATTATCGCTTACCTCATTGAACATGATTAAAATGTAGTCTATCAACACAATATACTCCACGCAGCATTCACACATCTTCACACAACTGTTGGCTCCTCACATGGTTTGTTGTAAATATCGCACCCAGCAGTTTCCATCAGTATATTTCTCTGTACTGATAAATTAAATAAGTGAAGGTAAACAGTGATCCTGACCACAAAGACTCAGTCCAGCACATTCATTCTGGAAGTAAAAATACTTGAATTTCACTCAAAGCTATTAGACCTTCTTTAAATAATCTTATTTTTCTTTTTTTTTTTCTTTTTGCCAGCTTTTCATGATAATTTGGTTCAGTTTTTTTCTGTTTTTGTAAAACTTTTGTTAAGAGGTTGACGACATGCAGGTTTGTTATGTGTGCAGGAAACAAAACGGGTTGGTTTAATTGAAGCTGAGGGATGCGATGTCTTTGCACCAGAACAAAATGTTTTGTGTGATTTATTGTACACAAATTCTGAAGTTGAATAATATGAATGTTCCTTTTGGATCAACACTGAGTGTAGAAGGAGGTGGGAGGAGGCCCATGATGCACGGATGCATAGTGACGATTAAAAACAAACAAGAAGGGAAACAGATTGCAGAAGAAAACAAGTAGAGAGGCATGAGTTATAAATCTCAGTGTTTTGCAGGGAGAGGGACGGACAGTAGGAAGATAATAAAATGAAAGAGAAGGAACAGGACTGAGAGAAAAGGAGGAAAAGCAAAGAGGAGAGAGACAGCTGTCCAACATCAACTAAGTCCAGCCAACAGAGCTGCATGATATCCCCAAGAAATTATATTACCTCCATCCCTGTCTCCCTCGCTCCATCCGTTCATCCATCACTCGTTCACAGTGTGATCAATATTGACTGAATGCGTTCGTCCATGACGTGTCACTCCCTCGCATGCATGTGATGTGCTTTTACACCGTATGCACAGAATGTGAGCCCTGCTATTGGTCGTTATTATTTTTACAGTGAAGGAATTCTATGTTTTATAAGCATTAGGCTCAGAAATCATGAAGCAAGTGTCTGGAATAGAAAACCTGTTTCTGTTTATTTGCGAGGTTGTTATGGAGATTGTTTAAAAAGGCCATTTTTTTTATTACAAAATCTACTTTCTCGAAACCCTTGCAATTAAAATAGCATCCACTTGACAATTCTTTGGCAGTACACCTGCTCAGCGCTCCCAGGAACAAGTTACAAGATGAGTCACATAAGTTCTGTTTGCTCTAGCCGCTTTTCATTGTTTTTCCCTGGTTGCTCACATGCCGCCCTAGGATTTCATTAATTCCTCATAATAAGACATTCACTGGCACGATTTGCTTCTTTGGGTATTTTGGAAATACTATACTTTTCTATTTCTAGAAAAGATGCCTCGATGCAAAGCAGCAGCTGTGTAAAAAGTTCCACTTTCCTCTGTCTCATACAATCTGTGTGAGTGGGCGACGCCAGCGCTCATCTGTTTACACACAAACGCTGCATTTTGAACATATTCAAGCTGCGTTGACTTCAGCCTCCTGCATTGAGTGCTTTGGCTGATGTCTCAAGGTGAACGCTATAAATTCAATTTATTTTTCCTTTCCTGCTTTGTTCCTCTTTCTGTCCACCCTGCTTCCTTCTAACCCTAAAACTCCCACTGCACCTCACCTGCCCTCCCCTCTCTTCATTCCATCTGCCCGTCCTACACTCCATCACTCGCTGTGGGAGGAATTCCTCCTCTTTTATTCATTGTTCCGTTGTCCTTTCCTTTCTAAACAACCGCGTGTCTAAAAATGTCCTAAAAGGCTAATTTCAGTGTGTCTTTCGTCTTACATGCTGATATTAATCAATAGTGTGTGTTTGTGTGTGTCCCAGGGCTTCTCTCTGTTTGTGTGTGCCCGCACAGACCCTGTTTTCAGCCCGTCTGTGGGTGGAACGGCAGCCTGGTAGAAAAGCCATCGCTGACATCACGGCGCCGTGTGAAAAAGACGCCCGTGTGTGGGTGCTAGCTTGTCGCTAACAATGGCGATGCATGTTGTCGTTGGAAATAAGGCACGCACACGCTCAGTCTCGTTTAAATAAAAAAGCAGACAAGACAGCGTGACTGCTTAGAAGTGTTCAGTCCCAGAGGAATGCTTGGAGATGTATTACCCCCAACACACACACACACACACACACACACAAAAATACATCCTGCCACACAAATGCGTGTACACATGCTTATGGCAGCACACCAAACACAGAGACAAGCGCTTTGATCCCCATAGACGGCAATGAGATTAATCCACAGTGTGCCAAAGCAAATGTATGTGTATGTATTTGTTGTGTGTGTGGAAGACATGTTGAGAGCTTAGTGTGACGACAAGGGCTGAGCAATGTGACACTGAAGTCTTACGAGCTCAAATCGGGGCGCCTCGCTCCCTGTCTCCCTCTTTTCACTCATTCTCGCTCAGCCTCTGTACTCGCCTTCTCTGCCCTCTACTCTCTGACTCCGGCTGTCTTCTTCTGTCCTTTTTGATTTCTTTCTTCTCCCTGGCGAGAAAAACACGGGGAGAGATGACAATCTGAAAAGAAATAGAAGCGATAGACGATGTGGTGCGGTTCAAACTTGTGTTTAAATAACAGGGTTGGTGAAAGTCTCTGATGCCGTCACACTGATGATCTTCAGCTGAATTTTCACAGATAAAAGTCTGTCTGTAGCAAGAACCATTTTAAATATTGTTCTTGTTGTTTTATCTATATGTGTGCCGCAATATTCAACGATTTGATCAAAATAAGGAATTAAAAGAGCCACATTAGAACATAAACACATAAAACTGCTCAGAAAACAAACACATCTGAGCAGAAAGAAAAAGATGATGCTGCAAAAGACTTAAACATCACTTGTTTTCCTCATCTGATTACAGGTTTGTGTGCCAGGCTATCAAGCACCTTCTTACACCACACAGAACAGAGTAGGATAACGTACCAAGAAGCAGAAAACAAAGCAGTTTTTGAAGTTTTTCATTGGCAGATAACAGCAATTCTAGCAGAAATCCAGCAGACACAGAGAGAGAGAGAAGCTGGAGACAGACAAATAAACAGCACTACTCCGTCCACCGTGGAACTACTGTTTTAAATTACTGCCGAATTATAATGATTCCATTTCAAGTATTTATTTCTGATTAATGACATAATTTGTGCCTGGTTTCAACACGCGAGCTCTTGTTGTTACCAGAAAATGAGGGTGTGCTTTGTAAGAATCTATTGTAAGTAGAGAAGTTGGGTGAAACTCTCCATGTACCAATCAGTTCACAGTGGAACTGCCCACGGCTCTTGTGTCGTGGCGTAGAGCAGTCGTACCGAACGGGGAAGTTGTCTCCCTGGAGACATTCAAATCAGTGGAAACACACATCAGACAAAGACACCGATAAGACATTTTAAGTGAATTATGGACCTTTGAACAGTGGATTGTTCTCTGGCCAAACTCTGAAATGCATATGTCAGTACAATGCACTTGTGTCTTGTTTCCATTCATAACATTGCCAAACAGCAAACAATGTTGTGTCTCAGGCCTTTTCTTTGCCTCCATCAGATGTGAACACACTTCAGTAGCAGAATGTTGTGATGAACTAAGTGTCAAAAACGTGAATTTGTGCTGACACATTGTAAACAGATGTCTGTGTAGAGCAGCAGAGAAATGGATTTATGGTTCAAAGCTGCACAGACGACACAGCACTTTGTGTGTGTGTGTGTGTGTTTGTGTGTGTGTGTGTGTGTGGTCCCAAACTCCTGCAGACCACGGATAATGCATTTTTACACCTTTCTTATTAGTCACAGTGTCTGTCTGTCTGTCTCTCTCTCTCTCGCTCTCGGCATGTCTGTGACTGAGAGAAAGGGGGAGACGGAAAAGAGAGTAAAATGGAATGAAAAAAGGGGAAATGTGTCAGAAACAGATCCTCATTCTGTCATGCCGTTTTCCCACCTGCCCTCCTCTTTTCCCATCTCTCTCTTTCTCTCTCCTGCTTCTTTTTCTCACTGCTCCTTTTCTTCTTCACTTCATCTCTCTTCCCCCAACGTCACTTTGATTTGTTTTGCCTCCAAATCCTCCAGGTATTTTATTCCCTTCCCTGTCAATGCTGTTCCTCTCTAAAGTGTGTGTGTGCACGTGCATGCATGCGTTTAGGTGTGTGTTCGTTTGTGTGTGTGCGTGCATGTAAGCCTTCTCGCTGTCTTTCTTTAAGCCTCTCTGATGTACAACAGCTCCTTGAGGGGAGCTTTTC
>CAAKHB010005504.1:19372-31147 GCA_901007665.1 Aeoliscus strigatus | reverse complement strand
GTGAGGGAAAACTGACAAAGAATACGAAAGAGGGGATTTGTGGAGAAAACTGAAGAAATATGTGAACGTGAGTGACAGTAGAATCGTTTCTCTGTTCCTGCTGTACCTCTCTATCACAGATTTAATCCTTGTCTCTCTGCTGCGCGCGTGTGTGTGTGTTTGCGCGCACGCCTCCAGGCAGAATTAGCTCCCACTAAGAACCAGCTGTGCCCTCCTGTATCTCATTACTCTCATCACTCCTCCACATTCTTCTCCCTTTTAAAAACCACTCTTTTTCTACCATTTCAGTTCGAACAAAATATTCCAAATAGTCTCTCTGCTTTTCTCCTTCTGCGTTTCTTGTCGACACAGAGAACAGAGGAGTTGGACAGGATTAAAGATTATGAGTTCACTGTATGCACATCACATCTGTTCAACTCTGCCATAAATTTGTCAAACTGTATAAAACATCACCTCAGTTTTTGTTCTTTCTGAAATGTGATATTTAAATTTTGTGTACATTCAAATTATGTTTCCACAGTTGATTTATGGTTTGTGTTTTGTGCAGGAATGAAATTCTTCTCCAGCGGCGTATGTCTTCTTTGCACTGAAAGCAGGTTATAATTCTAATCATGAACAGGCATAAAGTCTAGGCCGTTACTGCTCTTGACGCCATTCGCCAATGAACCACATCGATCTTTATTCCATCTGGTCGCTTTCCACATTGACCTGTCCGCTTAAAGAACGGAATCCCTTCGGTCTACGTTTCTCGTGCTGCTCTTTTTTTTTTTTTTTATATCAGTTCACTTTTCAGAAAGTGAGAATGATAAATGATCAGTGAGCAAGGCGGTGGGATTAAATTGTTGAAACCAGTTTGCTCTTAACAACATGACAGGGAGGACTAGACCAGTTCGCCCCAGCTGGTCACATCCTCAGGGGTCAGGTTGAACATATTTCCACTCCCTTTGCTGTCAACCTCCTCCAGCAGACAACCCAGCTGAGGCTGACCTGACCTCAGCTTGCATCCAGGTGGTCACATCCCTAAATCCTCCCAGCTGTCCTCTCTGACACCACATCCACCCTGTGGTCCTCTTCAGCTGTGAGCGCCAACTCATCCTGGTGCCTTCCTTCTGGCTGTAGTCCAGGTTACATTCAAGGAGCCATTTGAACCGGTGATGGTCAGTCACAGAAAAATACAGATAAAAGAATAAAAACGGAGAAGAATCTCAACTATACTGAAAACTTAACTGAATCAGCTGCTGATATCGATGAATTTATCTCTCAACTGCTGCGCTGGTGTTCTTGTTGTCGACCTGTCACACAGTCTTCCTTCCTCTTCAGTGGTTCTTTGATTTCGCATTCAGACAAATATCCAGAGGACATGTAGCACCCCACCCCCACGATCCTCGGCCTCGGCTGGTTGAAGCAAACCGAAGTCGACAGACTATTAGTACAGTAAATCAAAGTCATAAATTCTTATCAGTTTTGTTTCGTTCGCTGACACCGGTCAAATGAAGCTGCTGATTCATGTAAACCCACGCTCATGTAGTTAGCGTTATAAAATCAAAGTGTATGTTTCACTCACAGAAATAACATCAGCATTTGTTGCTACAAGTGGTAATTTACAAAATGATGTAACAAGATGGTGTGAAAGCTCTCCACCTCAGCATTCCTCTCAGTTGCTTTTGACCTTCCAGCTCAAAAACCTGCTGTTTATTTCCATCAGTAAGAAGTTTTTGAACAGCCAAAAGAAAAATCGATGTTCTGATGCAATTTATCTTCTGTAAGTGGTGTCAGGATGGCCGAGTGGTCTAAGGCGCCAGACTCAAGGGTGCTCTCCTTTCTCACTGATGGGGTTTCTGGTCTCCAAATGGAGGCGTGGGTTCAAATCCCACTTCTGACACAACTATTTACTTGCTACACTGTTGAGCTTTATTGTTCACTCTTCTAGCTGCATGTTTATTCTGTGTAAGTACTTTGAAAGTAAAGTAGAAACAACCAGTTAAACTTTATCACTGCCCATGTTTCAGGTAATTGTTTGCCAGTTGGAAATGTTCACATAGTCAACATAGAGGGGAACCTCCCTTTCCAGAAATGAGGTTGAGTCTGACACGCACCAATTCCTGCAGGGGTCAAAGAGTAAACTCTGGTGTCCTCTAACCAACCTCTTGTGAAACCAGAGCAGACAGTGTCATCGAAAAGAATCGAGGGCTGCTTCGCCCAGTCACAAACCCAGGAGGGAGAAGGGATTATTTCTAAAATAGCTCTGTGTTTGTCTTAGACAGAGACTGGCCAATGTCACACTGGACTGAATCATAACACACACACACACACACACACACACACACACACACACACATTCTCACCCACTTCACACACATGAAAACTGTGAACACACTGGAATACAAGGACCCTTGAGACACATACAAGAATGCATGCTGCCATGAATACAGACATTGATTTGTCACTCTTAGATACACACACATACACGCACGCACATGGTTGCTCTACAGGGTGACAGCATGGAAGAGATAACGCAGCACAGACGGAGAGCCGCTGTGGTGTGTGTGTGTGTGCGCGCAAAATATGTTAGTGATCTAAGACCAGGCATTAGTGTTCCTGATAAAGTGAGGGGCCTTAAGTGGTTTTAGGAAGAAGAGAGCCTGTGTGTGTGTGTGTGTTGAGGTGAGGGTCAGGTGCCTGGTAGGTTTGTGTGCATCTGCTTACTATCTGCCCTGTCGCCACGGCAATGACATCATGGCACACGACTGCCAAATGATGGAAAGAATGCCTCTTGTCTTCTTCCTGACACGTAAAGGTAGAGGTGTAGTGATACAGCAAGTGATGGAGGGAGGATAGGGGGAAGGTGAAAGAGTGGAGAGTGAGAGAGCCTGAGGTGATGTAGCAACAAAAGGAAATTCGTGGCTGTGGTACTACTCACTTTCACCGTTTATGCAATCCAGAATATTCCAAGCTATTATCTGATCAGGGCCTTCTGACCTCATAATGTGATGGCGCTGGTGTCAATATATCATGATGTGGACGAAAGAGTCACTTATCCTTTCCTGGCTTACTCACCACAGACCGGGAATTGGTGTGCTCCTGCTAATATTTAGATTTTTTTTTTAGCTGACACTAAGCCCGAGCGGTCAAACAACACCGGAAAATACAAGCGAGGGAGAAAGAAATCACGTTCCCAAAGTGAGGAAATATGACTCTTTAATTAGCCTTAACTCTGCTAACTGTCAGAAGACCTTCCTTCATCCTGCTGTCACTCCATATTCCCAAAGATGGACAGTTAGAGATCGGAGGCTGCTAACTGTCTCTTCCGCACACATGCTGCCAGCAGAACGACGAGCACACAGCACTAAAGTGCCCTCTGACAGTAGAATTATGGAAAGGTTTAGCAAAGGAGCCGGACACTTGAAACACTTCTTAATCATCACATATCACCAGCAGAAGCCACCACCAGCACTTGTCGTAAGCATTTGTTTAGCTCTAAAAGCTAAGAAGGCCAAATGCACAGTGTTTTATTACAGGAGTGCGTAAATGTGTGTGTTTACAAGTGTGTGTTAAACAGAGACGAAGGAGAAGCCATTGAGAGGCCCACAATGAGACAATCACATCTGGAATAAATATCATTTTATCACCGGGGTTTATAAGCGCCATGTGCTGGCAGGTAACTTTCAAATATGATATAAAGCCAGACGCATTGTTAGCTTTAACAAGACTAATGTTCCATTAGCTTCGCTCTGTATATGTGAGGGTGTGTGAGTGTGTAGGTGCCAGTGTTTGTATAGTACCACGGTCTCACATCCAGAAAGAAAAGGAATGTTTTTACTCATGGTCTGAGATGAAGTCAAAGGCCTCATTTGATTTTAATCTTAAAGCCCTTACCTGTCACTACACGAATGCAACATATCGTGAATTATGATTTGTAGTTTGCATCTAATGGGTTTATCAGTGTAGTAAGAATTTGCAAAGGGTCAGTAAATAACTGTTTTGTGTTTCGATTACCAGAAATATTATTTAATAATTAATCAAACTGTCAACACCATGAATCCTTCAATGCTCTTTTTCCTTCAGTAGAGTTTTATATATTTATGTACACAGAACGTAAAGTGCTATGGTAAATTGTATCCTTGACAGTACCCGTAAGATTTCACAAGTCCTACTAACCACAGAGACCAGATGAGATCAGGGAATTTATCAGTTCAGGATTACCACAGCACAGATGCATGATGGGAACTCACAGGGTGGTCACTGAGGCTGACCGAAGAATCTCTGGGTCTTTGCAGAGTCGAAACATATAATCTGTCTTCATTTGGATGCACTCATCACTGCATTCCTCACTGCACAACGCTATCGATGTGTGTTTGTGTGTGGACGGCTGAGTGTTGGAATGGAAAGTTGTACGTTTGTTAGGGTTTCTGTTCTCACATTTGTATCTGTATCTTATATATATATGTATATGTATATATGTATGTATATGTGTTGGTGGGATGCACAGATAGAAAAAGTATTTCACAGAACCTGCCGCTTTTGAACGCTTCCACTTGTGACATTATCGGGTCTTGAAGTGGCCGTTATCAGTTGTTATCACAGTCATTCTCATGCTTCAGGAGGCACAGTGCAGTCATTACTGTTATTATTGCTGATAAAGCAGCACTCGATTCACAATCATCTAAAGTGTGTTGCTACAAAAAGAATATTAATGTTGTATAAGTAGTTGGGGAAGCGCCCCTTCGGTCTGCGTAAGATCCTGTGTAGCTTGTTCGGTTCTTGCTCTTATAGTTCGGTCACACAACTTTTATATATATATATATATATATATATATAGACACACACACACACACACACACACACATATGAATACACATATGAATATGGATACTGCACAGCTGTCTATATTACTCAGGTCTGTCAATGCAACCGTCAATTGATAGATGAAGCCAAACCAGGTTTTAAATGTCAAGTAACCATTAGAATTCAATGGGGAAAAAATACACATTCAGAGAGACAGACGTGGAGAGAATTTATTTGTTTGGGTCTTTGTATGTGTGGGTGTGATTATGTGCAGTCAATCGTTCAGCTCTGTCCGATTGTGGAAAAACTGGTGTGATTTAGTTTCTCTCAGGATGTGAGCAGAATTCTGAGAATTACAAACCTAGGGTGTCCTTGAAGCTAGCTGAGCCCAAGCCGGTGCCGATAGGATGTGGCTTATTGCTTCCCGACCACACGGAATGTCATCTGTCAGTTCGAGCGTTCAGGCAGGGGACAGAGGTAGAGAGAACACCATCATGGAATCAATCATCAGTTCTTTGCAATGAGCGTCGTTACTAAACTTCAATCAAATCAATTGAATGTGGAAATGATCATGTTAATAAGCTGCTATTTACTATTAAATGGTGGTGAACGAGATGATTAAATGATGAAATCTTTTTATTGCAGACAAGAGGCGCTGCTGGCAGCCATAAGTGAGAAAGATGCCAACATCGCCCTGCTGGAGCTGTCCTCTTCCAAGAAGAAGAAGACTCAGGAGGAGGTGGCAGCTCTAAAGAGGGAGAAGGATGGTCTAGTTCAACAGCTCAAACAGCAGGTAGGTTTCACCAATTCAAGCCACACCAGTTCGTCTAGAACCAACGACATACAGAAGGAAAGAAACACTTCTGCTCAGCAAGTGAAATGGGAAAATAAGTAGAGAAATGATGAATGATGTGAAAAGAGGATGAGAAGGATATGAAGGTGAACAATGTGAGCAAAGAGAGATGGAAAAAGAAAAGGGTGAAGTACCACAGGTGAGGTGGCAGTGACAAGGGGAGCAAAGAAAACAAGAAGCAAAGAGAAACTGAGTCCAGATGTGTCCTCCGACCACCGAGGGTAAATTTAGGACCTGACCGCCACCCCTCCACCACCACCACCACCACACACAGTGTTGGAATATTTTACAATTCTCTGGTGAGAGCACTTTCATAGGAATCTGTATTTATTACAATTTTATGTCCACAAATACATGTTGACAAAGTTAAATGTGTGCACACACTCTAATCTGGACACCCTTGAGCTAGCCAAAAACAAGGAAATAAACATGACCAAATGTTCCTGTGGTTCCTCACAGAGACCCATTTACAGAGACAGTCAAACACAGTAAAGGTTCTTGTGGCTCTCGTGAATTAACCAACCCCTCAGTGGATGAGCCCACTGGGAATCTGGTGGATTTCACCCCTTCCATTCCCTTTTGTCCTTCTCTCCATTTGTCCTCTTCCTATACTAGCCTCCATTATGTATTTATACCTTCATGATAACAGATGCACGTTATCCAGGGTGTGACAGGAGGACGATGTAGATCCACAACGAAGGAGTTGAGTCCAAATTTCACTCTTCACGCCCATCAAACTGTGATGTTTGTAACATTCATACATGTGTGGGTTTAAACTTCCACCCAACGTATGTGCTTGAACCCACGACCGTAAGATCAGAGTATTGTGCTCGACCGACTATGACTTAGCGTACTCCAGCAGAGATCAATCAAACAGTGGGTCATCATATATTCATATGCACCAAAAAAATGTCACACACATTTCTCATGAAGGCAGTCATATACACAACATCTTTCAAAGTGTGTCCTTGTTACTTTGTACTGTTTCCACAGTGGTTTTAGTACCTTTGTGACAAGTGACTGTCAGTGTAGCCACTAAATAATAAATCTTTAATTCTGCATACCCACACAGACACACTGACATAATAATGAAAGCCAATAAATCAAAGTCGGCGTGAGATGGGGGAGTTTCATATTCACTTTAATTTCCCTTGATTCAAACTGTGAAACTAAACTGCTTCTCAGTAATAACAATGGAGTTTTCATCCTCCAGACTCCTTCGATTGATAACGTGTAACAATTATTTTGTGGCAAGAGATTTGCCTTTATTGACTACTGCCAAAAATCAACTTAATGGACGGTGAAGGCTCCAAGGGTTCCCGATAAAATTCCACACACACAAACACACACATAATAAAGGAAAACGAGTGCGTGTGTCAGTGTTTAAGTGGGACGCAGGCGGTGTAAGAGAGAAAGTGTCTGTGTCAAGTAACGTCATTAGAACACGTATCACTCTCCTCTCTCTTCCTCCTGCATATTTGAAGTCTTTTATGACACCTCAGGGTCTTGAAGGTGGTTACTGACAACACAGAGAGTCGACTGTCTGCTGCTATGAATGTTAGTGTGTGTGTGGACACACTCACGGGTGTGCGTGGTTTTGCTCCCCTCTCGGTCGCCCTCCCTCCCACCCTCCCTCTCTCGCTCTCTCTGTCTTTCTTCGGTAGAATGTTCATCCCTCAATGATGGATCACAGCTGAGTCTTCCTCAATATTCCTGTTTGTGGATGTTTGCTCTGTAAAGGCTAAGACTAGCTTAGTATTTTTAACTTGGGCCTTTAGAGAGACACAGCACAAAAAACGAACGCATAAATCATCCACCTGACAAGTGGAGAGAATGAGATTATGCTGTACAATCTATGAAGTACAATCAACCATGGTTACTATAAATATCAAACCGCCATCAGATCATGTGTGTGAAGAGTCGGTGTAAATTAAACAGCTACAGTATCTGTTACACACTGTTGTCTCATGTCTGGTGTAAATGTGGGATTAAACCTACACGGTAACGGATTCTGTTCAGCTACACTACCAGAGGATTCAATGAAAACGTTTTAACCTGTCTGATTCATTACTGTTCAGCTGTTTGGGAATACAGGCGCACCATTTGTATGAAATTTGCAACTTATCTTAATCAAGGGACAGACACACATCAAACTTCAATAATGTAACAATGTGTTGTAGGGAAGTTCAGCTTCTTGTAACCCAGATAGACAAAATAAAATTAGAAGAAAATATGACACCTTTCATTGAAAGTACATAATATAAAGTGATGATAAATGGATTACCTGCCTGTTCGTGACCTTCGCCTCTATATTTTGGAGACATTTTATCTCAATAACCTTTTTTTCGAACTTTTCCCAGACTAAACTATTCATCATTACTGTTTTTTTCTTTTGATTTTTTACAGTCTAATGTGGAGAAATGCAGCTCTAATCTAATTTATTATTCTGTAGAGATTTAACTCAGTGACATAATTCTTTTCAGTGCTCAACTTTCATTTGTAATTTTCCACTTATCATCAGCCATCTTGCTATGATATGTGTGTGGGTAAATCTCATTTTTATTCATCATGATGACATATTTCGTGACTAACATGACTCAGCAACTTTTTCCATTATTGATAACTGCACATTGATAACAAGGCAATCCTTTCAGCACTGGAAGAATTGATGATACAATAATCTAATCTGTTATTCTCATTATTCCCAGAAACCTTATCACAAATTAACTTTAACAGTGACTCAGCAGTTTTGTCTCCCTCACTTCTCTCCACATTCATTTGTTTTTCACTCTCTTGTCAGGCCCGCAGGAAGGATGGTGGGTTGGAGGGTTGGAGGAGTAGGAGTGAAATAATGGTGTGATGATTAGATTAAGTGAGAAAGGGAGCTGGCACAGAAACAAGTGAGCTGAGATCAGCATTCCTGACAATTAAAGAGAGGGGAGATATAAAAGGAGGCCAAAACAGAGAGGGGATTGGAAAAACCCATTTCTTTTCCTTCATTTTGTCCTCGCTCATGTACATGGTGGTGTTAGGTTTTGGCTCGCAGGTTTTAGACATAAACAGAAAGTAGATGAGAAAATATAGCTCACGTCTAGTTAGTGATTTGATCTTTTCTTATTGGCTTGTGGACGGTGCAGCATAGCCAATATGTCACACCAACAAATGTCTACGTCCTGGCACAAAGAGGTAAAATCATTCAGCACAAAACATTTTGTTTCAAGAAGTTACAACCCCAAAAAAACATTAGCTCTCTGCTAAAAGCCCTGCGATCTGAGAAATGCGAGAGTTAACCAGTCACAATTGAACCAGCTTCTTTTTCGTATAGTATCTACTGGACTGACGGTTTGTCTTTTGATCACACAGAATGTCTTAAGTTTTATTCATGTTTTAATGACTTCATTTACAGTACATGAACGTGTGTAGGTTTGGTGGAAGTGTGCTTTCGTGCAGACATGTCTCATAATTGTGAGAAAAACAGAAACTGCTGAACAGACAGGGAGCAATGAGGAGGAGAGAGTAGAGGGGAAGATATGGAAATGAGGACATGCAGAGGGAAGGGAGGAAAAGAGCGAGAGACGGAATTAGTCACGGATACAAGGGCATGTTAAGGAGCGCTAAAGTCAAGAGGGAAGAGGGGGTGATAAAATACTGTAGAGGAGAGTGAGACACTTCAAACTAACTGACAAAAAGCTGAGATCATTAAAAATGGAAAGAGAGAGACAAAAGACCAGAGAGCTACTGGTTATACGAATTAATAATTGAGAAGTCGTGTTTGGAAACCAGGGCAGGAGAAGAGTGACTGAGAATCAAAAGGCTCTAAGGTGAAAGACTAATACAGAGCGTTTGTAGAAGTAAGGCGGCTGACGCTGAGAAGCCATGAGATGAAGTGACACATCTTGTCCTCTTTAACTTGAACCAGCTTCTTTTTTTCTGATAATGTAACACTGATGCCTCAGTACAGACATGCAGATCATCAGCATGTAGGTTCTTCAGTTCTAAAAGCAGCAAAACTTCAGAGTAACACAAGTTCAAGATGTTGCATTGATGGATTGTGTAAAAGACGACAAACTTCCATTCACCATCCAGTGGTGGTGCCATGGAACTCCATGATGGCTGTTCCCTTCTGATACAGGTTCTTTATGAATCCCTCGCTAATTAAGCTGCTGCTGAGCAGGTTCACCGCGTCTCGTGTCTGAAAAGTGGAACAACTTCTACCAACGTCTACCGGTGGCCTTGAAGTAAATGGGTCTACAGACCCTAGTATGACAATAAACCAACAAATATTGTTTTCTTTACTGTATGACCCCGGTGGGTTTGATTTTCCAGTCAGCGTCTGAAGCCATCCACAGTTCAGTCAGCTAAATGCCATGTCGTGGGCTAATAATGAATCCGGTGCTGTAACATCCAGAGGGGACAAGTCCCTCTTCTTGACCCCTCCTCCATGTTTGTAGGACGCCCAAGAAGCCCATTTAGTAGAGTATTAGACTCTTAATCTCAGGGTCGAGGATGCTCATTTCCTCTACATGAAATTATAAAATAAAATGATAGCTTGAAGGGGTGAACGGAACAAAGGAAATCAGTGGACAGCAACAGGCATCAGCGTCTTATTCTGAAGGTGCATGCATAGATGTGTCATGCTGCAGTGGCATGGTCTGAAGATAAATGGTTTGCTTTTTGGGTTTGATTCAAATATACAAGTGTTTATTTTAGTCTGTGTTTAAAACAAGAAGGAAATGAATGTGTGCACACCAGGGGACGCCCTCCTCAGCTTGATTTATGTACACACACAACCACAACCTCATATGGACCAGCAGAGTAAAATACATTTCTGTGCTATCTCTTGTTCACACAAACACACATACACATACACACACAATTCAAAAGGCAGTTTTTCATTTAACTTTCAAACGAAACACATATGAGCATTGGCATTCACATCCATCTCCCTGTTTTTGTTTTCATGAGATACTAAAGGGATTTAGATTGTTGGACCAGCAGATTTAAACTCCCTCCCTCTCTCCCATTCTCCCTCCCTTCAGAGGTCTACTGTTAAAGCTGAATTATAACTAGAACATGTTCAGCAAACTGAAAGGCAAGAGAGAAGAGAAACAAAGGGTAGAATGAAGAGGAGCAGAGATGTGAAGGAGGCAGAGAAGGGCGGGTCAGGACCAATTCAGGCCAATTAGTCAGTGTATACAGGCCTGGCTAGCTCAGTCGGTAGAGCATGAGACTCTTAATCTCAGGGTCGTGGGTTCGAGCCCCACGTTGGGTGCAAACTGATGGTTTATGTCTTTAGCAGCTGTCCGCCTTATTGCATAAACACAACCAGTACAAATTTCACCACATTTAGTGAATGCGCCAAGGAAAAATCCATAAAAATTTGGGGCACATCCATTTCAAATTGTAAAAATGAAAAACAAAAAGTAAGACATTTGCTTTGGCAAAATGATTTGCGTGTGAGTGATGGAATACAGATGGACTAAGTCTGTCCCCAGTCTGTGTCCACTACTGTAAAACCCAGAGGAGACGTGGACTGCTGATTTTTCAGCATTAACACACACACACACACACACACACACACACACACACACACAACCACACAGAAACCTGCTGTATTATATCAGAAGAGATAAATGGACAGAGCAGTAGGCAGAAGAACAGAGGAATGAAAGAGTGTGTGGGAAGGATTGAGGGAAGGAAATCGATGGGCAGACATGTTCATCCTCTGTGTTTGTGTGTCCAGCACATGCAGTGATTTAGAGCTGTGTGTGTGTGTGTGTGTGTGTGTGTGTGTGTCCACTCTAATATTTGTCTCTCCCCAAGTGGCAGGTTAACAAGCCTGTTATTTTTCTGCACCAGTTAACAAGCCACACAACAGGTGGCTCGTCAATGGCCCTGAGTGTGTTCGTGTGTATGTGCGTGTGTCTGTGTGCTAATTTGATAAAGAGGCAAGATCCACGAGAAACAAAACATTCTCGTTATTTATTGTTCCTCTTGGTTTCCATTGTCTCTCTTGTTGTCTCTTGCTGTCTCTCACTTGTGTCACATGTACACACTCACAGACACACCCACGCACCCTTGCACAGAGTGTGTGTTATTAGCATTGCTCATGGCTGCTGTCCAAAACGCTCCTCTCT
>CAAKHB010005504.1:0-12911 GCA_901007665.1 Aeoliscus strigatus | reverse complement strand
AATGTTTTACCCCCCCCCCCCCCCCCCCCCCCCACACACACACACACACACACACACACACATCATGTTTGAAAGGAGGCTGAACAGCTTTACAAAACACACTTCCAATAACAGCGCACGGCAGAAGTTGTCCTTGGCAAAACTTCCAGGTGTTTGCAGAACGTCTCCCTCTCGGGGTCCTTATGAGACAAAGCTTAAATTCAGTCAGTCATGTCCATGACTTCAGCAGCACTAAATCACCACCACCACTCCAAGTCCAATAATGAGCTGGTAGTTTGATAAATAAATAAAACAGTCGCTGAAGTTTTCCCCTCTTTGGTTTTCTGTTTCAGTGTTTGTCTCCTTTTAACCTCAGCTGAACTGTGAAAGTAACTCCAGTCGTGAGGTTTTCGTAAAAGAGCTGTTTTCTGTGGTCATAATAATAACCTTTATAGCTCGATGACGTCTCTAATGAACGCTGAAGAGAGCTGGCAGCGACGTCCATCCACACACAGGAAGTCTCTCTCTAGCCGGTGTCTATTCTTGGCCTGATGTGTGAAGGTATAAGAATTGGCTGACTGTGTGTGTGTGTCCAGTCCATGCACACTGGTGTGTGTTTGGAGTTGTAAAAAACGTATTAAGTGTTACTGGCGGAGTCTGACATTATATCACTGCTCGTATGAACCCAGTATGAATTGTCAGCGTGTGACTCTGTTGAAACAAAAGGACTCGCAGTGAGTGTTTCAGGACCAAAAAAAAAAAAGAGAAACTTTAGGCCCTTCACAGGAAGTTCCAGTGTCTGTCTGCTCTGGGACATTCCTGCCCTTATATGTGCATCCATGGAAAGGCAGAACAGAGGTGAGGTGACACTAATTAAGTCGGAGCAGCATGTCAAGGAGGAGCTGGGGTGGAGGTGGTTTGCGGGTGACATGCAGCGGGAGAAAAGGCAGACAACTTAAATATTGCACGCTGACAGACATTTGCCGATGGAGCACATGGAAGAAATCAGCTGAGCTGGATGCATGTTGGGAAGAACTGTGTTGTCAGCTGATGTGGCTGTTTCTTTGGCTTGACACACTTTGAACTCTGCAAGTCACTGTAATGAAGGAAAATCATGGCAAACGATGGAAAAGTGTAAGTTTTTAAAATTATACGGCGGCTATTTCAAAGGTTCCAGTGCCTTGTGGCTGTTCTGTCTACTCAAGTGTAACAAATAAAAGAACCCAATGAAAAATAAAGACCCAGAATGATGGTGCAGCTCTGAGAAACGGCTTGGATCTCCAAGTCGGTTTGCATCACAGTCTGGCTCTGACAGAAGTGACGGTGCCCCGTCTAAACAGTTATTAGAATTCCACCAGAGGTTCCACCAGGTTTTTAGAAAAGGGAAAAAACACCCTGGCAGAGTCCAGATAAATGGTATCATCAGTGTGATGGCTGCTGAGCCAGGACTGAACCAGGTTTGTCTTGGTGAAGGTAACTGGAGTTAACTGTATTAACCTGTTCTCTAGGAAATAACAACATTATTATTCTGACCCATTATTATACTAGAAGTGCTAAAGTAGTCAAATATTTGATGGAATAATAATAAGAATATATGAAAACAAGTCTTACATCAACAGTTGGCTAATCTTTGTTTTCTCAGCGCTGCAGCTTGATGCCCTGTGGCACAGTGATGGTCTGTGCAGACTGGCACGCTACAGGAGCCCAGTGTGTGTCTGTGTGTGTGACCATCTCATTTCAAGGTCGCTGATTGGGTGGTATTTGATTGACAGCTGAATGAAAAACAGGATGGGGCAGTGCTGGAACAGCGCAGTTGCTAGTTTATGTTTGATAAAGTGTACTTCGGAGTTTGGGACCGGCATTTTCCTGACCATATATTTCCTAGTTGCAGTGACAGTATTTGACAACATTGTTTGCTTGTCGGTCTGTGATGGTTCTTCATATGATAACACACAGAGAAGAGTTGATGTCAGCATGAGACTCAAACTAAGTAATGTAATAAACTTACCACAGTGAATACAGAACATGGACCGTTCACCCCTTTCAGGAGTTGTTGCTTAAACCTCAGACTCAGCAGTTTTCTTCTGAGTGAGTAGCAGATGATGCTCCTCAGCCACTCAGTTGGACAGTTCCAGCTATGAATCTCACATTTTTGTTTGCCGGACCGCATCCGTACAGCTTCAAGTCACAACAGCCTGTTGTCAACCACAGTCAGTCAGGGAAAACGAACATGTGAGTGGAGTGGAAGTGCAGTAGCAACAGTGTTTTTGTTACCAAAGTGGCGACGCTACTTCTGCCTGGGAGTGGCCTTAAAGGCATGGAGCCCACTGCATTCTGGTTGTTGTTGTTGCCGGTTGACCATTGAACGAGTGGATACCACAGCCAGTTTCCTCTGTTTTTTCTGGTCATCGAGAACCAATTTCCAAAATATCTCCTGCAGAGTCAGCCCGGCTTCATGCGTAGACATTTCCACGTTGGAATATGTGTACGTTGGACAAACATGACTGGGGACATAAGTGAAAAAGTAAAGTAAAGACAATCATCATAAGACACAATCCTAAGACACAGTCATAAGACAAGACATCAACAGGAAACATACTGGTGGTCACGCAGTTCTAGTCTGAACTCATCAGATGCTAAGGTTTTAGGTTTTAGTTGTCACATTCAGGTCCTCTGAAGACAAACAATTCAGTTCACCTTGACACAGAAAGAGAAGGGCATGTGTGTCTGTTCTCAGATGACAAAGTGAGACTGAAGTGCAGGGAGGACAGAGTTGACAGGTTTTGGGGTTGTGTAGCTCAAATCATTAATACGACGTTGTGCTCTGGTGTCTCTGGGTCTTCATACGACAGCTCTGCTTCCTGCTCGCGAGATTAATGTGTGAATACGACACAGAGGTGCTGCACCACCATCACACACACATGCACCCACACTCAGGTCCCATCTTCATATCAATCCATTCAATAACACCCTCTACATCAACATTTTCTATATGACATTTCTGATTGACTGAAGCCTGCGGATAGGCAGCATCCAGAACTTGTGAGAACTTTTAGTTGAAAAAAGCTCCAGCATCCACCCAAAACGTCCTGAGCAGAGCTGTGCACAACCTTCCGGACGGACTGAGGGGGCGGATGGGTGCGTCCCAGTACTCTGTGCCGCGCACGGAGCCCATAGCGTATAAAAACATCATCTTACATGGGCTCATTGGAAATGTTGGAGACAAAGTGTTCCGAGCCGACTGAACACGACCAACTATGAATATATATTCATATAAAATATGAATATGTTCCTCCAGTAAATTAAAATGAGATTACCATGTTTAGTGAAATCACCCAACAACGCGGCGTATGTCAGAAGGGCAGTGTTCTCAGCCACCAGGGAGCACTTTGAGCTCCAACTCCTCCTCCTCCTCTACTCCCTCTGTCCCTCGTTAGCTTGTGTCGTTAGCGGAGTCGCAGACAAAGACACCTGTTGGTGCTTGTGTCCTGGAGCACACTTTATTGTATTTAACTTGTTTTATATAAATAACAAAGCAGACTTTAGGATATTTTTTAATTAGTAGGTTTTCTCAATACTCAAAATGAGTCAAAATGAGAATTCTGTTGATGGCGAACTGAACCTCAAGTCAACGAAAGTTTGAATAGACTGTTTGAAATGCACAACCATGGATTGCTGAAAGCCACTTTCCTGATAACAAAAGACCGCTGGCCTCAGAATTATCTGGAAATGCAAATCTCTATTTACCCTCCAAGACTCGTGAGCAGTTAACCTGCTGTAGAATCGGCCAGTGCACTCGGCTTAGGTTTCTTTGTGCTTTCTCTACCTAAGCTCGATGCTCTCACTCGTAATCTCCCAGTGTCTCTCTGTGCTGAGTTATGGTTTCTTGAGAAAACATTAGCGTTCCACCATAAAGAGGCTCGAGCCTCGCAATGTGTGTCAAGGGGTCAGTGTACGCACACACACCTCTTAACGTCATCCCCCTTCCCGATCTGATAACACGTGTGAGAGATAGCGGGAGCGTATACATGTTAATGCACCGATGCAGGAGTTGGACTGTGTGTGTGTGTGTGTGTGTGTGTGTGTGTGTGTGTGTCTCTGGGCCTGATAAGGCAGATAATAATCCATCACGATAATGGAGCTTTAATGGCCACAGTAAAAATTATCTCCAGCAAACCGTCTCTCTCTCTCTCACACACACACACACACACACACACACACACACACACACACACTGTGTATCTATTCTTCCCACAATCCTCTGTCACTCACTAAATCAGAACTTGGGCTTGCAGCGTGTACACACACTCATACACTCATACAATCATACACTCATACATACACTCACACACACACACTCTCACACCTGTCACATCCAGCAGCCAAACTACTGTATCACGCACACACGCATTCGCTCCCACCTACACTGATGCATCTCATAAACACACATGCCCTGACACAAGCACTTAGAGTCAAACACATGCTCTCTGGCAGCAGTCATGGATCTGACAGCACAAACTCTCTGCCCACATGCATTATTCCATCTGCACTTCTCTCTGACCACACCATGTGATTGCATGAGACGGCATCCCTGAGAAGTTCGAACCACAGTATAAACTCCTACCTCATAACCAAAGTTGGTATCATGCCACGTTGTTTGTGTGTCATCTCTGATTTCCTGTTTTGGCAGGTTGGTGGTTGTCACATTGTTCTGTGGAACGCTAAAGCCATTGTCACAGCCCGATTCCTGTTGTCCCTTATTTTTATTTTCTACGTCCACATGATTGATTCTAGACTTTTACTAAAAATAGGTAAAAGTATGTGAAAGAACTCCAGGTCAAAGTTCACCTCCATCTGCTCTGATGACATCATTGTCTTGTCTATGGTCACATGCTTCAGACGCAAAGATGATGTATGACACATTGACTTCCTGTCGGTGAACCAACGAAGAGATCAAATCTTTTACTGTCTTACACTTAATGTGATCACATCCTTACATGTCATCAGTAGTCTTGTGTCCGAGTACACACACTCCATCCACTGTGACGTCGCTCATCGTCCTCGCACACACAGATGAAGATCAGTAAATTCAGTAATCTGACTTTTTAAAAATCGTATCAAGAGTCGTCTCTCCCAGTTGCAGGTCAAGGCTGTGTGAGTCAGAGGGTAGAAACAGCCGACACATCCTTTATCTCGTCCCAATCGTGTTGCCGCCTTATCTTTACTGCAGTGTTTTTCTGGGGAGGGTTGCAGCTAAACGACAAAACCAACGGGTGAGTGCAAACACAGCAAGTGGAATGTAGGAAACACGTTCATGTGCCTCGGCGGAGCAAACGCTGATTCCAAATCCAGTTTGTGTCGACAAAGTGCATGTGTTGTCCTTTGAGGGAGGACGTGGTGATGTGTGCGTAGGGTGGGTGGGTTCGGGACACATTCTGACAAACCACGCACACACGTTCACAGGGAAGAGTGAGCTGCTTCCCCCCTCTCCTCCTCCTCCTCCTCCTCCTCCACTCACTCACTCTCTCCATCCATCTTTTTCTCGTCGAGCCCATTCATTTTCTTGTCTTAACGTTCATTATTTCCTCCGGTCGTCAACAGCTCCGTCTTCTCGCCGCACAATAGAACCCGTCCAGCACACGGTCAAATGAAAACAACGAGACGGGAGAAAAACAAACGTAATTGATTTGAAATAGGACGGTGTTGGATTCAAAGTCTCGTTTTGGTGAGAAAGCAGGAAGCAGTGTGGCGGTCTGAGACGTGGAGCTGTGTTCTGACCTGCTGCATCGGTGTGAGTGAGATCAGGAGGATTCTCTCTGACAGACGAACCTGGGAACGGTGGATCACACCTTGATCCCTTTTCAGGGGTGTCCTGTGTTTCTGTCATGTTTCTATGGCGGGAGAAAGATGTTTCTGTTCCATTCTAGATCCACCACCTCTGTTTATTTATTCAGACAAATGTTGGGACATTCAGCTAATTATTTCTGGAAAGAACAGTAAAGTCTCAGTAGCAAGAGGACAAAGACTCATTAGATAATATTAGATTTGATAATAAACCTTCATCCTGACCATTAATCTCTTTGATGTGTGTGTGTATGTGTGTGTTCCTCGCTGCTCCGCGAAGTGTATTAACAAAGACAAGCACATTGTCATTCATCATGAACAATATTCTTCCTCATACAAGTTGTACACAGGAGTAAAATCCCTTAAATGCGCCACAAAGACGGCTGGTGAAGAGATGAGAGCAGCAAAAAGAGGTTAGAACGTAGCTGGGAACGGTTTGCCAATATTTGACCCAGGTCTCTCTCACACACACACACACACACACACACACACACACGCGGCCCGTGTGAGCTTGTGTTACATGGCTCTTTGAGCTGCACTCGTATTGATACAGATGTATTGGTCATTAAGTCAGTTAGATTTGACATCTCAGGCCGACCGCAGCCAAAGAAAACACCATCAGTGCGCTCGCACAGAAATGTTCCGCTCTCTATGGGCAGAAAGAACTACACTGTGGTGTTTTCAGATTACAGGCTGATATGTACGTCTGTGTGCGGCTCACCTTCAACATGCTCCTTCACCCTCCACGGGCTGCGGGAGAATCCGTGACTTCTCCCGACCTCTTTCCCATCAACCTGCTCCTCTCGCTAAACTCACAGGAATAGTTTCACATATTTGCCTTCACGCCAGGAGTTAGATGAGAAGATTGGCTCATGTTTGTCGAGCAAACATTAAGACGAAATCAGGGCGACGTTAGCTTAGCTTAGCACAGCGGCTGGAAACAGCTCTCCTGAATCAGCAGCTGTAAATCTCATTCATCAGACATGATTTATTCTGTGTTTTACCCTCAAGAAAATCAAAGGGAAGCCGTCACGTTGTGGTTTTGTGGGGGATGTTGTCCTGGACTATTTCTTGGTTTCCAGGAGGTTACTGTTGAAAAACTGAACATTATTTATGCGCTCTACGAAAATCTGAATATGGATCCTTTGGAACCCCGAGTCGGATTTTATTGTTTTGAGTTTGAAAAAAGCTAGAAGCTGTTTGCACCCTGCTTGTTCCTGTGTTGTCCCATTAGGTTGGTTTAAATGCTAAAAATCTTTTGTTTCTCTCTCTCTCTCCATCCCAGTTGGAGGCGGAGTTTGCGCTGTGTGAGAGGGAGGGGGCGGAGCTTCAGGAGTACGCCAATCAGGTCCTGCAGCAGATCGCCGACCGATGCCCCGACATTCTGGAACAGGTGGTGAACGCCCTGGAGGACAGCTGCTGACACACACACACACACACACACACACACACACACACACACACACACACACACAGACAAGCTTGAATTGTTCGGCACAGAAAGGCTCCCAAACATCCATCACAAAGTCGCACATGAACACGGGATCCTTTCCCATAATTCCCCGAGTCATACCAGAGTGAGATGACGATTTTCTCCTGCAGATCTTCTTCTACCTGCTCATCTTTTCAACGGACAAGAACGTTTCCCCTTCTTGGGTTGTCATTGAAAAAACATTTCCCTCAAAGCTGTCGTCACCATGTTTAGAACGGGCGGAGCCAGTCAAGGCCTCTGTGGTTCAACTTTGAGGTCAAAGTGCGTCGTTGGCAGTTTCTTTGGAAATAGTGGATGTTATTAAGATGAATGACACATGTGAGCGGCCATCTTGTGTCCCTCTGGCCAGTTGGGCCTGACGGACTTCGGGGAAAGTCCTTTTAAAGGTGGAATAAAGTGAGTTGCCACGTGGTGTCTGATGCCAGACTTACAGGCTGTTACCACATGATTTGTTTTATTTTCCAGCTGCCTTTGTTTCTTTGCCTCATTTGCTGCTATTGTTTTACCTTTTTTTTCTCCCTCCTGTGTTTTTTTTTTTTTTTTTTGTGTCAGCGACCTGATGAACCGTCCCATCTTACAGGTTTTTCCTCCAACAAACCCTGGATGGTTGTATAAATTGTCAAGAGAGAAGAAAAGTATGATTTTTTTGTTTTTGTTTTTGTTTTTTTCTGACTGTAGTCATATTGTTTCCCACTGCTGGAAAAAACCTCATTCATCAGTTGTCCCTTTACTGAAATATGTCAACATGGATGTTTTGCGATTTGTTCCGTTCTGGTCTCCATGCTTCAGTTAGTTCAGAAGAGCTTTCCCCATCCACCTTTTGTGACAAACAATCCTTGTCCACAAGTTACATGAGAGGAAACCTGAATGTTTTGCCTGATTTCTGTTTTTTGGGAGGGAATTTTTTTACATGAATACATGAATATGACTCTGATGCTGTTTAATTACTGTCATCCATTGTTAGCATAATGTGTTTTTTTTCCTTTTGGTTTTCCTGTGATTTGCGAGGAGCCACAGGTTTGTTCCACGAGTTGAGACTGTTGAGGACACGGGGCTCTGTGCTCATGGGGAAGGGTTTTCTTCAGAATCCTGTTTTTGTTGCAGTTGTTTGCAGTGAAAACGACACACAGTTGCATGTTCCCCACATTACGCACTGGTTAGCATGCTACAAACACCCAGAGCACACACAGCGCGCTCCGGGTTTGATTGGCTCAGCTTGAAGGCAGAAACACGTCTCCCCTACAATAAGTCCTAAAGCGGTGACTGGTGTTGACCTGGTGGACACACAGCCTCCGTACGGGGATTCAAGCCACACGCTCACATCCTCTTGGTTCAGTTTTTCTGCCTTTAAATATCGTTTTATCGCCACTTTGGAGAAAAGAGTTCAATTTCAAAGGTCTTTATATGTTCCATGTTCGAAATTGCTGAGGATTCATTGATCCTTCTGGGTTTGTTTCTGGAACCTGTCAGATAGGAGCGGGTGTAAATCCAGTGTTTTGACGTCTGTTTCAAACAGACCCTTTGTAATTTGGTGGAGACTGGGACTCACCGTGACTTTGATGTGGATGAAAATAGGAATGAGAGAAGATGAAATGACGAAATGGAATAAAATGTGGATTTATCTTTACTTCAGTTTTTCTTGATCGTTCTGTATATTCTTTCCAGGTTTTCCTGTTTCAGTCCATATGATCGATTGACTCATGTTTTGTGCAAGCTGCGAATAATAATAATAATAATAATGATATATTCAGGCAGATACAAGCAGATGATGTGTAAAATGAATGATCCTGTACATGTAGCGACAGCAGGACTCCTGTTTACCCTTCACGTCAAGAATAAATCCAGCTGCGGGACACATATCACAGACGGCGTTTGGAGCGCTCCTCTGACCTTCCTCTGTCCTCATCCTCTGGAAAACAGACTAAATAGTGTCTCTTATCTTGTCACCAGTGGTTTATTTTCCTATCCTCCCACAGCAACGACATTATTCCACACCCCAGTTTTCCCTATCACCACCAGCATCCTTTGGAAAGGCCTCATCCTGTTCCAGCTCTGCACCCTCACACACACACACACACACACAGGCCACACACACACTGTATCATGTACGAGTGTACAAATTGCACATACATATGGAGTACAAGGATATGTTGGAAAAGCCAAAAAAACACATTGTGGTGTGAGGACACACTCTGAAAACGTGAATCAGGAAAAAGTTCCTCTGTTGGTGTTTGACGTACAGCCGGTGGGGACATTTTCCCTCAGTCACGACTGAAAGTTTGTGACTGTCGGAAAATGCTGTAAAGCTGTTTCCTGATGTCGTACTGTACAAACGAACATTCCAACCTCTTGATTGTTCAGACAAACTGAAAAACTACCTAATGTGATGTTGGTCTTTACAAATAAGAAACAAATAGAAACTGAATGGATCTGCATCAGCTGAACAATGCAGGAGAAATGCCTCACAAACACACACACACACAGACACACACACACACGTCCTGTTGCATCTTGCGTATGACAACATGCAGGTGCAGTGAACTGAGCGGCTCATTCAACTAGAAAACTGTGGTTAAGGACCCACCCCACGCAAATGGCCTTGACCCTGACCTGACCTTTGACCTTCCTTTGTGGAGCATTTCCCAGCATGGATCCAAAGGAGTTCTTCACGAAAATGAATAAAACATAAAAACAGTCCTTGACAGTGTGTAAATGTAATAAATGTTGACCTTCACACACGCCATCTTCAACGTGCTCGAGGGTCAGTTCTGCTTTCTCCATCTTCTGTCCTAATAAAAGCCAGTGGAGGGAGACCGGAGGAATGGACGGGGCGAGAAAGAGGAGGAGGAAGAGAAACGCATGTGTGACTCTGTGATTTATGCGAACGAGAAGAGACAGATCGATGAGAGACCGACCTGTGAGAGCCAGACGTCGTTCCATCGTCTTGCAGACGCTGTAATTCTTCCACGGTCAGAACGGATTTCATCAGTGTACTTTCGTGCATCCGTCACATCTGTAAACACCAGAATAACAAAGATGGAGCCATGATTTGCCCACGTGATGAGTGTGACACATCATTCAGACTTAAATATGTTGACAGAACATGTGTTTTCCTCTCTGCACATCAAGTTGTTTCTCTGAGGTCCTTTCCTCTTTTATTTTGAAATATTTGCTTGACTTCCTGTCTTTGGTTTTCCCTTTCCTTTTCGTTTGACTGCTAATTTGTTTCACCTGTGTCTCATTGTGTCCTGAATGAATCTTTCAGCCCGTCGTTGTGTGTTTGTAAATGTTTCTCTTCTTCTCCTCCTCCTCCTCTCCTCCTCCTCCTCTTCCACCACCACCACCACCACCACCACCACCACCACTTCCCACCAAACTGTGAGTTGTTTTACCTTTCTGTATGTGTTCAAATGTTTCTGTAAATGATTAAATGTGTGTGATGTGTTTCCTAGCTCCCCACTGAGATGAAGTTGGTGAAAAACAACAAAAATAGACTTGATAATAAGTAACAAGGAACATGAGGGCGTCTTTGGACCTGGGGAAGTTTGTATCTGTGGCATTTCAGAGCTGGTCGATGGATTGGATATTGTCTAATTTAAAGACGAATGTTGTTCAAAAGGTGTTTTTCCCTTTGAGTCGCTCCCTCTCACACATAGATAGCTGGTCCCCTCCTCTGTTTGCTGAGATCCCGTGTCGATAAGATCCCACTGATATCAGTGATTCAGGGTGCAAAAACACACAGATGTCCTTGAGATAAGGTGTTTCCGTACTGTACCGAGTGTACGTCAGGCAGGAGGAGGAGGAGGAGGAACAGACCGTGCTGAGGAAGGGAAGGCTTCCTTTGGCTTTGGGCCGATGTGGTTTCAATCATCACACATCACCTCGCACAGTGAGAAGGAAAAGGGAGAAAGAGAAACAGACAGGAGACCATCACAAGCAGCAGGTCAGGTCAAAACACATTTTCCAGCCAAGTACGTTGTGACGGGATCAACCTGTTCCTGATTGGATTCATTTGATGCTTTTGAATTGTTTGTTAAGTGACTGAACGGCTCGGAGAAGGAGGGGTGGATGGAGAGAAGTGGCGTGATGGAAGAGACGGGAGCGAGTGAGCAGTAGGAAAAACTTCTGCGAGGAAATAAAAACAATGTGAGCAGAGTGGAGCTCCTAAAATAAGCTGTTAGCCACTGACAGTCCAAACATCCACTGATCACATTTTCTTCTCCGCTTTCCTTCAACTGGACGCCTTTAAAAGAATCAGGGACAGATCGGGGTCATGTTGGACCACATCAACGCAGCGTCGTCACCGTAACGCAACCGGAGCTGAAACGTCCAGAGAGACTCCGATGAACTTTGAGTCTCGGTTGTCAGAAGAGCAGAGCGATCCGAGGTCTCGCTGGCTCTCGACTTCCTGAACTAATGGACGTCTGGGATCTAATATCCCTTTCACGCTGGACAAAACCCCACTGACACTCGCTAACATCTGGCTTTTGTCTGCAGTGGGAAAGTGTGCGATCGGCGTTCGTTCCCGGGTCAAACGCTTCCGCAGATATCGGCTCCTGCTTCAAACGGCAGCGATGGAACCACCTGGGCTGACACGCTGTCCTGATTTTCCAGCAAACGGTCGACGCGCTCGCGCGACAAATGGCCGTGCGAAGCGGCGACACGGATCAGTGCTGACAGGAACGGCAACCGTACGCAAAGACAGACTGGTTCCAGAGTCGAGGAGCAACTCTCCTTCAGTCACGTTGTCTCGTGTGACAAAAGCCTTTTTTTACTGCACATAACCCACCGTCATTGAGTCAACAAAGAGTTGTGTTGTTGACCTGCGTCTGTGTCGACAACGTTAGACAAAAGTGGAGACAGCTCAAAAATTGATTGCGTCGTGGGTTCAAAGTTTTACGTTCATCATCCTTTGAATTTGCTTTCCATGTTCTCCGTTGTGTCAGGTGATGTTGGTTTTGATGGAAGTGGTGACGTCACATCCATTTCAAAGCTCGATTGCCTGTATGAGTGGAACCATCACTCTACTGTGCAGTGACAGCACAGATGGATGTGATGTCACGTCCTGATGTACCTCATGTCTCAGTGGTCCAAGGCACCAAACTCAAGGACTAGTTCCTTCTTTCCTTCCTTAACTGCTACTTCTGGTCTCTGAATGGAGGTGTGGGTTCGAATCCCCCTCCTGACAAAACCTTTTTTTTTTTTTCCCTCTCTTGAAACGCGCCGTGTGTCACGGAGAGGTTGCTGCCGACTCAGAGCGACATGAAAGAAAGCCCCCTGCTAATGACTGACACGGGGAGCAGAGGACGGCTGGCACCGGTGTGTGAACCTTAAGATCGTTCATGGACGGACTCCACGGCGTTAATCTGAGGACGTCAGCAGGAACTCGGATCCACACGCGTTTGTTTGAAGTAATGAGACACTTGTTACTGTTCGGTCTAGACGATCAGTGAGTTTGTGGGACACAAAGGTCAAAGGTTGTGAGCAGGGCTCTCCATCACGGAGGCAGTCCGTCCTGTCACCATGTCACCATCAGTGGTCGGACACCCCGAGAACTGACTTGTTGCACTTCTTTCTCCCCCCCCCCCCCCCCCCC
>CAAKHB010005503.1:29091-48114 GCA_901007665.1 Aeoliscus strigatus | reverse complement strand
TCACCTGTCTGTCTGTCTCTCTCTGTCACCTGTCTGTCTGTGTGTCTCTCTCTCTCTCTCCCTGTGTGTGTGTGTGTGTGTGTGTCTCTCTCTCTCCGTGTGTGTGTGTCTCTCTCTCTCTCTCCCCCCCTGTGTGTGTGTGTGTGTGTCTCTCTCTCTCTCTCCGTGTGTGTGTGTGTCTCTCTCTCTCTCTCTCTCCCCCTGTGTGTGTGTGTGTCTCTCTCTCTCTCTCTCTTTCTTCCACAGGTCAGAGGCAGAGAGAGGGTGAGTTATTCTCACATCTCAGCAGGGTAATTGGGGACACATGAAGTATTAGAACCGGACGCTCGCCATCTTAGGTCATCTTAAGCAGCAGCAAGATCAATGTGCTCTTCGGTGGAGCAATCCTCAATCAAACAAGCCGTGGCTTGAGGGGGGGTGGGGGGGTGAGGAGTGAGAAGAGGGACGAAAACGTAAATGAAAGACAAGGCAGAGACAGAGAAATGGGACAACATATGGAACATGTTTACATCGATGGGTCCTGATATTCCCATGATGCTTCAACAGGATCTGAATTTTTGCCTCAAATCCAATAATTCTAACTCCTTTTCCCGTCTCCATGTCACGTTCCCTCCACCCTTTCATCGTTTTGCATCATTACCTTTGTAATCCCCCATTCCCCAGTCGGGCCGCTTTATGCTGCAGCGTCCCTTCGAACACACATCACACAGACGTCTCTCTGAAGCCATGACGACATGAGGGCTGGTTCGTATTAACGTAAACAATCCTCCCTCTTCTTCAAACGGCAGACAGACACAGCGGTAACAAACAGGGGCTGCTAGGCTACCGAGAGTCTCCTCAGCGTCCATCGGTGGCGACAAAGCGATTACATCACTTTGGCTTTTCTGCTCTGAGCTTCTACTCTGCTCGGCCCCGTCTGTGTGAACTGACGTCCTGGTGGAGGCAAGACTCAGCCCAGGCTTTGGAGAGCTGGAAGGTGAGATGAAATGTAGCGGTAGAGCGAGAGGAACTTCCTGTGATAAAGTGGCTGCATCGTTATCATACAGTTTCATGGCTGCGCACATGTGTACGCTGCCTGCCCGTGTGTGTGTGTCCGTGTGTGCCGTGGCTCCAGGCTGCAGACAGACACTGCAGTGTGTCAGACTCCACATCTGGTGGACGGTCTCTGTTTGCGCCATCTGTCTGCTGCCTGTTGTTCTATCGTAGGAAACCTTTGAAGTGAGCAGCCACTGTTGACAATCACCAGACTGCAGCGGCCTGCGCGATTTTTAAAAAGGTGATAGCACAGAACACGTACTCCTCACAAAGTGTTCATGTGCTGCTGGGACATAGCACGATGAGTGTGTGTGTGTGTGTGTGTGTGTGTTTCTTATACTAAGACATCTGCACCGTCCAAATGTAACAGATGGCGGTGGTGATGAGTGGGAAAAATGGACGCTATGTTTCCTTATGGAGCAAGTGAAAATATTGGAGACACACACACACACACACACACTGACCCGCCCACGTGGGCGGGACAACTGTGCACCTGTCATGACTTTGTATGTGATTGTCTTGATATGATGAAGTGCTTCAGACACGCACAAGGTTCCCGTTGGTCTGTTGTTATTGGACAAAAGAAATGTGGGTTTGTTCCACACAGAGAGTCGAGCAGGAAGGAATTGGCAGAGTGAGAAGCTGAATGGAAAATGCCAGTGGAGCTGATAAAATCCATTCGGCCCAAACTCTAGCGTGGAGAAAGGATAAAAAAATAATTACTAGACTGATATGGCACCGAAAAAGTTTGAAACATTATCCTCTGATTCTGCTAAGGCTCCTAAACAAGTCCCGAACGTCACCCACCACAGACACGGCCTTGTTTTAACTTCCTTGAACCTTCTCCATCGTCTTCTAATGAATGAGTCCAACCACAAGTCGACAAAAAGAAGCCAGCAGAGGAGCAGTGACTCATTCTACACTCGGGTACTAGAAGTCTGGTTAACTGTGACAACACTGCTCCAGAGAGCAGAGGTGGTTCTTCGTCGCTGAAGCTTCAACCTCTGAAGGAACTCAGCTCCAATGGGATGTTTATCAGCTGAGGTTTCGTGTTGGAAGCTGAATACAGAAACTCAAAGCACCCACATAACCATACACAAAGTTCTGTCATAACCCGCTTGGGAAGTACAATAGTGGCAGCGTTTCAAGAGAATTTATCTAATTTTGCTCCAGACACATCCATGTATTCTGGAGGACGAGCTATCACATACAATTGTGTTCACCAAACATCGAAGACAATGAATGAAGTCAGTGTTCATGCACATTTCTGTATTTACAGTATTTATAGAGTATTTACGGAGTATCACAGTATCACTTCCACATGTGGTGGGACGAGGCTGAGGAGAATTTCACCAAAATCTGAAAACAGTTTACTTGTCGGGCTGCTCCAGATGCAGTTTGGACATATAGTTGGAGGGTGGTGTGTGTGTGTGTGTGTGTGTGTGTGTGTGTGTGTGTGTGTGTGAGAGAGAGAGTGTGTAGAAGCACACAGCTGCTGGACGAGTCGAAGAAACCATCGAACGCTGCGAATCACTGAATCAATACAAGAGCCACAGAAGATAATGATTCACACACACAAAATGACCCTTTTTTCAATGCCACACACAGACACACACAGACACACACACACACGCACGCACACACACACACAGCCAGAGTCAAATCACTTGCAGGCAGCAGTTCTCCGCTAACCAAATACCTTATTACTCCTCCTTTGTTTGACTAGAACGTGATTTGAGCTCAGGCCATTTTACATTCTGTCATTACCCTCCAGTCAACACGTGGCCTCGTGGACGAACCCACTTTGATTGGTTTTGGTACAAAATGAGACTCGTGAATATAGGACAGTCTGCATGCACATCACAGTGTCCGGATGAAAAGCTGCACACAGATACTGATTTTTATTCCATTAAAGTTTGTGATTTTTCTGGGAATAAACTTGGTTACAATTGACCACAGAAACAAACCCTGTTATTAGAGATATTGCGGCATCAGCACAGCCTGTTTTACTTTCTGAAAAAACTCCCTGAAACATCACTCTGCTTTACATATTTGTAATAATTACATGCTTCTTTAAAAGCTGACAACCTCTGATTTCATGCTGAAATTAAATTAAATTAGGTTTTTGAACATCCTTCACTGAGTCGTCGGGGCCCTAGGGTCGTGGGGGGCAGGGGGCACTGAGGGGACGTCAGAGCCGTCCAGCTGCACTGACAATCTATCTAATATTTGTCAAGGTCACTGTAAGGACAAAGCATGGGGCTCACTCACGCTCTGTTTTCACCTTCAGTGCAGACGACCAAACAGCAGACGGGCTGCAGAAGCACAAAAGCAGGGACTGTACCATCGGTGGCTCTAGCAGCCTTCATTAGTGGCAGAGTGACAGTGAGGTGGGACAGCTGGGCCCGCAGAAGAAAATGAGCAGTCACTCACATTATGAATGGACCTTTGTATGGAGAGATGAGAACGTACGGAGACAAATGGAGGGAAGCTGGACGGTGTGAGTGGAGAGCAAGAAGCTCCTCCAGAGTCCCATTCACCCCGTTAGCATCTGACAGATGGTCCGTGCTGTAAATCCACCGGAATCTGAGCGCGCTCACCGCATCGACAACAAAGTGTGCGTTTTCCTTTGGGCCTGTTGTTAAATCACTTACACATGAGCGGGAGGAACAACAAAGCTGGAACAGCGGAGAGAAGAGGAGAAGCGAAGGAGGAAAAGCACAGGGATGAGAGCAGGAGGAGGCCAAAACCTTTGATGCCCTGTCCGTCTTTGAAGCTTCGAGGAGGATGGAGAAGACAACCAGTCGCACAGTCGGAACACTGGAAACAAACACACTATTGTCCACAAGAACAATGAGAAAAACATCAGGAGGTCAGCTTTACTTCATGACGCATGTGTGGTGAAGAAGAAGAACTTAAACAGGGTGTGTTTACATGTTCTTGTTTGGTGCGACTTAACAGGAACCCAGAGAAGTCTGGAGGAGTTTGTCTCAGGTGGGAACATGTTAGATCTCTAGAACAAACAGTCTTCTGTCATAACGGCCAAATGTCTTTCTAGGTGCAAAAGTTTCCACATTGACATTGTCTCTCAGCGTTATAAATGAAAACCTATTAAAAAAAAACAAAACATAACTTTGCAGTGGTTTGAACTTTCTTGCCTCGTCTCATTCCAGCTATCTGAGTAACAACAAGGTGAGACGTCACAGCCGTCTGACCCAGCACTAGTCAGGTCTCCATCCGTCTGATGCATCTGGAATTATCACATCGGAACATTACGATGGAAACTAAAATCCCCCTGATTCGCACAATGTCGGGTTTTGGTTGATTCGAAAAAAAGGTTCGCAAAATGTTTGCAAAATGGGGGATGAAAACAGTTATGTTCCAATTAGTGTCTGAAGTAGCGCACCAGTACAAGTCGGACGTGGTGGGCACAGCTGCGTCGCACGGCTGGGTCGCGTTTGTCGTTCTCACACACAGGATTCTTTTCATGCGCATTTCCCAACGATTTAAATCACTTCTGACAAAATGTCAACATGTCAACATGTCATCCACTGTGTCCGTCCATCAACTTCAACATCAACCCCATCACACCGTGACAAATGCTCCGCCTGCTGAGGGTGCGAGCTGCGTATGCTGCTTAACACCCCCCCATCACTGCAATCTGGATGCTGCTGCTCACATGAGTTTTTAAACACGGTTTTATAAGGATGTTAACAGCCAACTGCTGCCGAGCACGTTTGGTGGTGCAGCTACTTACAATGGAATGCATATAAAAGATAAATGAGTGAGAAAAACATGCGACCAACAGTTTTTACAATCATCAGAACTGTCCACCAGGATTCCCAACACACCTCCTCTGTTTTATTGTAATTGTTTTCCACGTCTCTTGAGCATCCCTTCTCCACTCTGTACGCCAGTTTTCTTTTTTCCCCCACATTCATCTTTCACGATATTAGACATCTCACTCACTGGTGCTGTGAGGAGCTGGATGACTGAAAAGCTGATATTTAAAACAACTCTAACACGCACGTGCGCACGCACTTTTCATTAGTTGATGCTATCAGCGCGGCCAAATCCAGCTCTATGTTGTTCTTCTGGCTGTGCAGCTAATCCAGCGCCTTGAAACACCGTCCTCCTGCGATTTCATTCTAAAATAAATGTTTATGTTCGGCAACACAAGCCAAAATTCAGTTTACAGATTGGCCCAGTGTTTTTTTTCCACTGTTAATTTAACAGGAGCAGTTACAGCACAACAACGTATGTTCCGCTGTCGAGAGACAGTGAACGGAAAGTAAATTAATCAAGACGAGCCAACGTTGAATAGGACTTCTTGCATCTTTGATAGCTGGCGCCTACAACTCAGGAGGAAGAACAGATGGTCTATTTTTCTCCATTCATTTGTGTTCATGTGCTTTGGACCATGGAACATACTCTACCTTCAATTGAATAACACGTGGACGAGCCAGTGAAACCTCAATGCTCGACTCCGATCCCACCAGGGGAATGTGACGTTCTCATTTCATGCGGTTAAGGTGTGATGACATTTCTCATTTGGACTTGGTTACCTAAAATTCACCAGAATCTTGAGCACCCGAACTGACCGAAAATACTGGACCTGCGCCATCACGTTCAGAATGACGGCATGTTTAACAAAGGAAATGTGTTTTATCTGACAATAATCCGCCCAGCTGACCCTGTAGTTCAATACTCTCTGCCGCCATGACCGTTGGAACTGAATGACTCCTACAATGCTCCATTTAGACTTTGAACAATAAGACCCGATGAAAGACTACACCCAAACACCCATTTATCCATCGGACTGTTCCTCACATGCTGTAAATAACCAAAACCTAGCTTTGAATTTGTCTCTGCATCAATCTTACAAACTGGCTTTAGGTTGTATCCTGCTGGAGGAGAATGTAGATAGATGTGCAAAAACACATGCGGCTGTGTGGACTGATCTGCAGAAGGTACGTATTATTAAAGAAGAATTACAAACATCCAATGGGCTCCGAAGCCAAAGACGACTTTAGCTCAAAATAGACAAGAATCAGAGGAAAAACAGTCAGAGTAGGTCCAAAGAATACATCCCTGTCTGCATCTTTATACGGAGGCAAAAGAAACTATAGTTACACATAATGAGGGCGCTGCTGTAATCTACACCCCATCGTTCACTCGCCCATAACTCTTCATCCAGTAACATTAGAAGACCTAAGCCGTTTAAAAGCTAAGCCCTCATTTCACTATTTATGTATCTTTGCCCGTGCCAGATGTTACGAGCTCCTAAAAAAATGCTTTGGCTCCGTATATAATGCTGGCTAATGTGGATTTGTGGCGCACAGGTAGTTGGCCAATAAAAAAAGGGTCCAAACACTTCCAGAGACTGGGCCGGTAACACACATTGCAGGCTGTTAATGTTGCTCAAAGGACGTTTCTACCCTTTTGCTCCCTCGTGAGTGTGCCCTGGAAACTTTATAGTGTTGCTGGCAGACGGGTTCCAGTGCACAGACATCTGCCTATCTGTGAGTCTGGCAAAAGTCCACATGTATTAACACCGTACTTGTTCCCACTTTTGCCCCATAAGAGCTTTTCCGTTCTGCCCTTCAGCTGAGAGCAATGACAGCGGCATAAAGCGAGGCCCCCTAAACTTTTACAGGCTGACAACAGCCTGGTTTCCAGTCGCACAGCTGCTCGTCCAAAGGAGCCCCAATCAGGTTTATTCCATCTGTGTGTGACAGCTTCAGGAGGAACCTGGGTATCCTTCACATCAGCAGTATGTGCTGCTGTTTGAATTAAGAGAGTAACTTTGGGACAGAAGTAGTTTCTTAACTGACTCAGTTCATACTGCAATAAAACATATCACAAAGCAAAACATTTAATCAGATTTTTGCAGCTTCAGAAGTGAATTACAAGTTTAATTAGCTTAACGTCCCTTACAAGCTACTTTGCCTTCTGCCGAGCCGATTGAAAATGTGTCATGTGAGTAGAAATGCAATAAAAAAAAGAAGAAAAAAGCCAACTTTATTAGCCACTGCTAACAGATTTGGCCTCATCGCTCTGCATCCATCTGAAGTCTGACATCATCGGGAAGGACAGAACCGACTAACGATGTCATACTCACATGAGCTCAGATTATAAAGAGAAGATTCACTCACTGGAATGAGCGCAGTTATGAATGTTTGTCGTCTGATCATCCCATCGGCCATCTGCCGTTCGTATTCTCTCAGGTGAAATCAAACACTGAGGCTTTGAAAGCAGCTTCTCACCTAATTTAGAGGTTTGTCAGTCAAAACAAAAAACACACTTCCTGTTTTAATGGACAGTGAGAGCGCCGAGACGAGTCGGTTTACTCTAAAACACCTGAACAGACCACAAGAGGAAGGACGCAAGGAAATGATCTCACGTAGAACCAAACTGATTAAACCATTAGTCACAAAGCACTTTCCCCTCCACAGAGGGAGACGGGCGAGAACGAAAGGGGAGAAGCTCATAAAAGCAGCAAGAGTCTTTTGAATTTTCACACTCACCGCTACTTTTACAAGCTGCTGCAGTGGTGCGTGTGTGTGTGTGAGTGTGAGTGTGTGTGTGAGAAAAGCAGCAGTGTGTAAAAACGTGTTTTTTTTAACACATCTATGAAAGCTGCTTGGTGACTACATGTCAACACAGGAGTGTGTGCTACGAACAATCGCGATCAGACGACGTTCACCCACGTGGGATGAAAGCTGTGTGTGTGTGTGTGTGTGTAATATTTAAATACAATTAATTACGTTTGTTTGCATGAAGGATTGTTATCACTTGCTATCATTTAGTGTGAACATACTCTCACACTGCTCTCTGTTCCCCAGACTCACACTGACTTGAACAGAGGTGACAAAGTCTCCATTTTTTCCGTCTCTAACATCGCCCAGATGTGCTCTCGGGTACAGAAGAACTCTTCACTGAGAGAAATTCAGCGGACGGGAGCGGCTTTCTGGAAGAAGCCTTCAGGCACTCCGTGGCTAATAAATGTGTGTGTCTGTTTGTGGTGTGTGTCAGTCAAACGTCTCCTTGGTGGGCGGAGGACAAGACACTGATGTCAAACTTGATACTCCAACAGCTGGAACGTTCAGTTGGCCCCCTCCCCTCGGGGCACGTGTTCTGGTTGGCATGTGGCTAATTTGGCTAAGATGTGCCGTCTGTCTGCCTTTCAGGGTGTGTTAGTTTTACTTTCTCTCAGTTTCCTGCGACTGGCCAGGTCACTGCTAATTTTCTGCTCATAACTTCGATTCTAACGTTTTATAAGAGTTGGAAGCGTTGGAAGCGAGCTCAGCTCCAAAATCCACACAGCTTTTTTTCGAATGAATGTGTGAGCTGAGATGGTCAGACACTCACATCACTGCCTCTTGTTTGGAATTAGCTTTGGATAGCTATGACTTCAACCTTCCAGCTTCTCATGTTTCCTAACAAGTTGTCCGTCTCATCATGTTATGTCTAATATGAGCCATTCAGAAAATGGTGCTAAATGATGCAACAGTGTATATATGTATATATATATTTTTTTCTATTTCTTTTTTTCTTTTTTTTTCTTTTTCCTTTTACACATTTAGACAGCGCCGCCAGATGGGGTTCCAGTGGCTCATTGGTGTCTGGTACCTACATATAAATGCCAATACACGAGTAACTGACACACTCAAATTAGGACCTAACAGATAGCGAGTATTTCGCCACAGCTAAACGGTCCCATGGCCCCTTCTCTTCCTCTCCGTCATTAATTCTCACGTGCATATGATGCTGTTTCTGTCATATCTTCAATCCATTTTTTATACTCTGGTGGGGATGTACTTTTCCACAACCTGAGGACATTTCAGCTTGCTGTGACCCTCCTTACCCTTATAACGGCAAAGTCATGTTTTCCCTCCTATTACTGGTGTTCGGTCACCCAATAAGCATCATCTTGGCCAGACGGGTATCGGTAACAATGCCGAGCAGAGAGAACCAATGTATCAATTCCCAATCGCCGTGACGACCTTCCCCCTAACCTGCTGCTACTGTTAATCAGTGGAGTAGAGGAGACGTCACTGGATTCCTCTCTAGCCACCTCAGTTCATCTCTCTGCTTTTCTCGAAGAACAAGCTGCGTCCCTGGAGTCTGCCGTCATTTAATGGCCGTCACACATTACAGGATAATTGGGATAATTTTTGTCCCGATCTCCCCTATTCCGATCAACGCCAGCAAAGGCAGAGTACAGTCCACTGAAGTCACATTTGATCACGCGAGATTTGGAATCTTGAGCATGAAGAAGCTGTTACTCTGCTGGAGAATCGGTTAGTGTGTGGCATTTCCTGAGTTCGTCTCGTTGCACACCACACGCTCTTACATCAGAAGTGAGAAATCTTGTGTGATCTGTCTTTCTTTATCATCAAATGTGTGTGCGTGTGTGTGTCTCTAGATCTGTGAATCTGTGAAATCCTGTAACGTGTGCCAGGCCTTAGTTGTGGAGGCACAACCAGGAGCTCCCCTGTAATTCATCCAATAGTTATTAAGTATGACGTCATGACATTTTCGACCCATGAAGTCATTTAAAATCCCTCTACCGCTCCCCATGCCTCCTCCACCCACCCTGTTTTCCTTTAGGGGACTCCTTGTCGCTGTCATTACACCTCCCGCCCCGATGAAAACCTTACAGGACCCAGCAGCAACATTCCTTCACGTTATACAGCCTTTGCCCTGCTAATAGCTGCTTGGGTCATTTTCACCCAGCTGCTGGCTCGCAAACACAAAATTATACCTTTATTTTCTTGGCAAAGCAACTTTATATTAACGGCTGATTGGGGAGCTTCTAGCACCAAGAAAGAATATACTGAAAGCATGATGATGATTCACATCTGGGAAACAATCAGTGCTTCTTCACCAGCACAAAAACAGCAGACGACAGGGCTGCACAGGGATGCTGAGCGCAGCCCGGAGATGACAAAGCCACTTTTTGTGACATTATAATGAAGTTAAGCTGATAATGAATCATCAGATTCCCCAAACTCCAGCCAACAGACTCAATTAGTGTCCCAGAACAATCAGTTCTTGAGTATGACGGGGAAGTTCCTCCAGCGTGCACGGATGAGGAGGAAACATTCAGACCAATAACAGAGCTAAAAGTAGCAATTTCATCTTGGAACGCCAAAACACCAAAACACTGGAGCACAGGGGTTTTTATACCCCTGATGGCCTCAACGCAGCATCACGTGCCAAGTCAATATTTCGTTCTACCAGCATAGACAGTCGTTACTGCAACGTTTTTTTCGTCTTAGAACACAGTATACTTGTCACAAGAAAGCCATCTGAGCACATGTTCCAGGCAACAGATGCTTCAATCTTCAAATCCCGGCCTTTAAAACACTTGTTTCAACTGAAAAACTTCAGATACAGTTAAATACTGAATGACGTGAAAATGAGTCAACAGTTACAGATGTTCATCTCCAAACAAAGAGACTCCCGAATGTGTGTGCACAGCCCTTCATAATAAAAGCATGCAGGACCAAGAGACAGACCACACATCGAGCTCCAAGGTCTTAATGAAGCGGGACATTCGATAGCTGCGTGCAGGGATGTTTGTGTGAGATGGTAACAGCGATACCCTCTAATAACAGCAAAAACTGCATCTGTGTATGAAGATCAGATCTAATAGATCGACCTCAAACAGATGGGCAGAGAGGCTCAGTGGACGGAAAGTTCTTTTCAATATTTATATTTAATATCAATATACAATTACTACAAATTAGCGTAAAATAATAACTAAATACTAAAATGAAAAGTAAAACCTATTATTTACATACGACTAAATAATATTAAAAATAAATAGTATCAAATATTTAATTGTAACATAATAGTAAAAATAATTTTATGTTTCAGCATAAATATTACAGTTCCCTTTGATCATCTTTGACACAAATGATCATTATATCATGTGAAAGTCTTAGATTACGAGGTGAAATGGGAGAGGAAGCAGCACACTTCATTAAGGAGACCACAGCAACAAAAGTTAGAGAATAAGTGGTAATAGGACATTAATGTCTGAACCAGTCGTCTTTATGGTTGTACACATCTCTAACCAGTATGAGGACTGAGGTGTGTGTGTGTGTGTGTGTGTGTGTGTGTGGTAAGAGACTAATTCTGTGCCATGCTGAGTTTACAGTGTATTTGGGACAACAACATCCCACAACTTTGTTAAATTGCTCCCAGATTTAGGAACAACAGAGACATGGAAACACTGCATTCCAGCATCCTGTTGTGACATCAGAAGATATTTGACTGAGCGGCACAGCCTGTCAAAGTAAATACAGTATAATGAATACTAATAATAATAATGAACAGAATTAAACTCCTGTAAAATCCAGGCCTCCCACAGCTCGTCTCTTTGTGTCCTGAAGCCAACGCCTGCCCGTACAACACCTCTTACACAACTTGTTCATGGACGTATCCTGCAGAGTCACTTCCGTTCAGATGCTTTTTTTTTCCTCACTGACATTCATGTTAGATCTGTACAAATAACTTCATTACCGATTCATTATCTCAGCTGCCCCCCCCCCACCATTACTTACTTATCCAGGGTCATCATGAGCAGAGATAACACCAAAGCTAGTTTAGGTTTGCTTTAATCCCAGTGAACATCGCAGGTTCGACCACTTGGACTACTACGCACAGGTCTGAAGGGATTTATGGAGACAGACAGACAAAGCTTGAGCTGGTGGGCAAAGGTCAGGCTTTCATCTCAAAACACAGGGTCGGCATTTAAGTGGGAGTGTGAACTATTGCTACTCCATCTACTCGTAATTTACAACAGTGACAGACGCCGAGATGATATCTGCTTTGCATGCCTGTGGATCCTACCGCACTTTGCTCCCACAAACACAAAAATACCAAAAAATTCGCCCATGTTGGTTCAGTGTAACCGCACTTCAGTTTTCCAATGCAGACCAGAATTACGAGGGTTTCTATGATTCTAAGATCGTCAACGAACATCTGGTTGTCAGCAGACGGGAACAACTGAACACAGAATTGATTGAAGTCTATTGCAGCTTCAGCATGTGTATGTATGAAGCAATTGTACACATATTAAGCAGTGAGTCTGCAGACAGGAGAAAGAACATAAAAAATACAGAAAAAGACAAGAAACATGGGAATGCACAGATGAGATGAGACAAGAAAACTCAGGGAAGAAAAAGGGAGTCGCCCTTGATTGGAAAGTTGTGTTGTCCTTTCCAGTCTCTTCCCATCACGTGTCCACGGTCTTTAAGATCGACTGGTGAGTTTGAAGTGGAAAACGAGTGGTCACAGAGATTCTCGCTGCTGTCAAGCTGCTACAGTGGGTCGTTGGTTCGAGACAGGTCAACTGTTTCCTTAAAGGGCCCGTGAAGAGAAAAATAACGCTTGAGCAAGCAGACTATGTTTGAACCTAAACACAAGCCTCTTAAAGGCTGTGGGCGTTGAGAGGGAATAGAATTAATGAAAATGAATGGTCAAATGTTGAAACAACTTCTAACGAGGTCATCTTAAGGGAGGAAAAGGTATTCAAGTCCTGAAAGTAAATGGATGGATGGAAGAAAGAACAAACAAGTAAAAAGATTAAAAAAAAAAAAAAAAAAAAAAAACATTGGAGGCTTTCATCAGAGTAGTTATCTGACCGTTGTATCACAGCCCAGAGCACCAGGACTCTTCTTCTGTGGCCTGCATGAACACAGCATATCTGGGATTCTTGTGTGTGTGTGTGTGTGTGTGTGTGTGTGTGTGTGGGTGTATGCTTTGCAGAAGAAGCGAGAGTCAAAGCAAGAGATAAGGAGACAGAAGGAATCAGAACAGAGAGGACCGGCTGGTTGGAGACGTACAGAATCATTAAATCATCATCATACGTTTACGCACACACACATTCATGCATATGTGAAGTCATAGTGTGTTTCTCCCGTTCTCATAATAACAAGCAGCTGTGTGTTCATCTGGCCCACAAATAGAATTCAAGTTTCAGAAAGTGTGTGTGTGCGTGTGTGTGAGTGTATGTGCACAGACTTGTCCGTTGAGCCTCTCAGATGGCACCTCAGGGTCGGATGAGATTTCTCAGCAACTTAGACACGTGTTTGATTTACGACTCAGACAGATTTCACAGATTTCGTGGGTAATATACAAATCCTGCCTCCCAGGTTTGAAGTTAGCACAGATCCGTCAGCGCTGGGGGATCACGAGACCGAATGTCACGGTGCTCCGAACCAGAGACGCCCTGGGCGCGGAACACCAACTTTTCTGCTTGTTTATTTCTGACGTAACAGATGTTGCAGATGTGAGAGGAACACACTGATGTGATCAACCAGCCCAAGTTACAGGTGTGAATGCACGCGTTGGGAATGTATGCGAATGTCATGTGTTTGACATTGAAGAACCATCTAACCACCTAAGTAAGACACACAAATATTTACTCATTCACAAGTCACACCGTCGCAAAAAACACACATCTGTATTCTTCGGATTTCTTCTGTTGATCTCCCAGCTGACGAGCCATGGAAAAAGCATCAGTACCCCTCGCTGCTTGAAAGCAACAACACACACGCAACGGACATGATGTACAGTGCACGTATGCTGGCGTCCAGACCGACATCGGATCACCAGCGGTCACTGGAGACACATTCTAATGTCAGGCCTAATGTGACGTACTGCTGCGAGCGCGGATGTGTGCGGTTCAACTTATATGTCTGAGCTGAGGGGGGATGAAAACGGAGGCGATGATGTGAAATGATATTTACCCAGTAGACCTTTGTGGTTGTAGCGCAGTGGAAGCGAACGTGGCGGCTGACCGCTGGCGTTAATCCGTCAGAGTGTTGATCAGACAGAAATACTTCAAGTTCAGAGATGGATATCTCCAAAAATCAGCCAGAGACAAAGACAAGCTGGAGGAACGGTCTTATCTACGTAACGGTTTGAATTTATATTTTCTGAATACTTACTCAAATATGGCCTACGCCCCTGTAACATGACTATATCATTTAGTTCAGTTGGGTTTAAAGCCAAAAAAGAACTTTTCATGAGTTATCAGACATGTGCTTGGGAGTTCCATGTCAAAGAAGAAAAAAACACAATGGAAAAGAGATTTTTGCAGAGATTTAATGTTCCTGGTGTGGAATCGAAACGTTGCTTCCTGCTATGAGAAGTCTCCCCAGTGGAAGGAAGTGGACAAACAAAGAGTGACGGTGAAAAATGGTGAACATGGAGTTTCGCTCCCGTCTAAAGCCCAGACAGGAAAAAGTGTGAAGAAATAAAAAGGAGAAAGAGCGATGGAGCAACAAGCGAGCACAGACACAGAGGGAGACGAACGGTTGTGTTACAGCTTTTCCAGTCTACATTTTGTTGCAGCGGTGGTGTAAAGTAACCTGCCGTTTAATCCTCTGCTGGTGACAGACACAGAGATGGAGGGAGGTGGGAGCCGATGTGTGAGTGTGAGTCCAGATGTGTGCAATAACATTCATCCATTACCGTGTGCATCCATTACACTGTATGTCAATACCGAGAGCGTGGTGCTTTTCTACTACACACTTCCAGCACAGCTCGACTCAACTCTACCCAGCTCTTTGTATTTCCCAGCTAGTACCTGTTACCTAGTCTGTTTGTTTGTTCGTTTGTCTGTTCGCAAAATCAGTCAGGCGTCCTCTGATCGGTCCCTCCAGACAGAGGGCCGTCCTCTGATCGGTCCCTACAGACAGAGGGCCGTCCTCTGATCGGTCCCTACAGACAGAGGGACGTCCTCCGATCGGTCCCTACAGACAGAGGGACGTCCTCCGATCGGTCCCTACAGACAGAGGGCCGTCCTCCGATCGGTCCCTACAGACAGAGGGACGTCCTCCGATCGGTCCCTACAGACAGAGGGCCGTCCTCCGATCGGTCCCTACAGACAGAGGGCCGTCCTCCGATCGGTCCCTACAGACAGAGGGACGTCCTCCGATCGGTCCCTACAGACAGAGGGACGTCCTCTGATCGGTCCCTCCAGACAGAGGTCCAGACAAAGTTTAACGTTCCTTTTTTTCCTTCTCATTTAACATGGCTGATGTGTACAAACCACACACTGTGATCCGTTAATGAAGCACAGACGTTGGTGTGTTTTTTGGTTGGTTAGAACGTTTATTGTAAGAGCTGGACGAAGCGGAGTTCCGTGTCAGCTCTCTTTTCCCTCTTCTTTGTCTGTGCCAAAGATGCACCGACACAATTTCACCATCTCCTCCATCTTCCCGCATTGTCGCATCGCGACAGACAATGCTAGCACGGCAGTTTGGCGCAGTCAACGTTGTGACGTCAGCACCCACATCGAAGAGGAACTGAAAGGTAAAGAACTTGAATGGAACCAAACCGAGCCGAGCTGGAACTGTGTAGTGGAAAAGCGTCAATAGTCTCGTTCAGCTACAGTGAGCTGCTCTCTGTTCATTGCAATGTAAAAGCCACTTCTCACCAGAGTCCACTGTACCTGGGTATATCATGGCTCTGCTGTCAGGGCGTTCACATCTATGTTCTTTTGAAAAGGTGAATGTAACTATGAGGCAGACACGACCCACACAAGATGTCGACTTGAAGTGTTAAAAGCCCAAAACCTTTGGCGTCCTTTAACAAAGATCTCCATATGTTTGAGCCTCATCACCTTTCTAGTGACCTCTCCTCTTCCCACATTTCTTATTCTGTCCCATGTCTTTATCTGTCCGGCCCCTCAGGAGCCATCGGTCCCCAAACACCAGCCCGTCTGCTCCCCTCAGGCCTGGTGGCCTGATTCTCTGTTCACACAATCAGCACGTCACAATCACGGAAAACTCCACGGCACTCGCTGTGACCTGGAGACCGAGGGGGAGGGGAGAAAGAAGAACCGTGTGACCAAAGGAAAGACATCGGAACCCCCAGGCCCGGCAAGGTTTGTCACTGTGGGTCAGTTGGGGTCTGCAGGACAAACTGTGAAAGACTTCCTGCCTCTCGGTGTCGGCTTTAAGAGCCAGAGGCGTCTGGTCCGGCCAATGAGTGTTGAGGATCTATGCAGCTTCACAGCAAAGAAAAACGGCTTTCTGGCAGTTTCCTGGAGCTTTGCTCAAACACACTCTGTGATTAGTAAGAGACGACTTTGGCGTCAACCGGGAGAAGAAAAAAACAGTATTTTTCACAATTTTAATGTATCCACTGTACATAAACAATGTAGAAATGACTGGTGGAGCTCCTGGCCTTTGTTTGAACAAGATCAGCATGTCACTTTTCTCCCTTTGAGGCCAACGCTCAACTGAACCTCTATCTCACCTTCTCAGGTTTGGAAGAAGAAGAAGATCACAGCACTCCCACAGTGGTACTCCCACTGCTCGGGAGGGTTATATATATGTATGTGTGTGTGTGTGTGTGTGTGTGTGTGTGTGTGTGTGTGTGCATGTCTGCCGACTGCCCAGTTCAGCTGTTTGTCTGTCTGAAGTTCAGCCAACAGGTGGTCTGATATTCTTTCAATTCAAACATCTTGCGAGAAAAAGGTCCGTTGAGAAGACCAGAGCGGGGCAGTAAAAACACTTGGCCTTGGGAAGAGTGTGGAGAAAAAGAGTGTGTCATGTTATCGCTGAGCTCAGCAATAACATGGCTTTAAACACTGTCTGCCTCGTTGAGCAAAAAGGTTACGGCACCCATGTTTTCGAAGGGTCATTCATCACACCAGTTGAGCAGTGCAGGGCGCTGCAGGGGGCTGGAGGTGTTGAGCACCCTGGACAAATCACCCGTCAATCACAGAGACACACGACCATTCACACTCACATTCACACCTACAGGGCTCTACAGTCTCCCGTTAACCTGCCTGTTTTTGATCTGTGGCTGGAAAACCCACGGAGACACAGAAACACCACACAGAAAGGTCCCACACCGGCCGTCAGGTTCAAACCCCAGAACCCCAGAGTCAACAGCCCTAACCATTCCACCACCAGGAGAAAATTTGTTGAGAGAATTAAAGTAACGTGTGGCTGAGAGCTCCACCACACGCTGGACTCTTAGAATCCATCGTTCAAATCTTTTACTCATACATTACTGATTTTTAGACAATTTTCTTATTTCATACTGTCTTATGTTGTCTTAACTATGGTGCGTCTTGATTGTGTATTTGCTTGTTTTCGGTGTGTGAGAGCACCACAGATAGAAATTAGCTGTTCAGGTAAATCTGGTGCAACCATCTTTTTGTTCTATGAGTAACTAATGTAATTGCACATTGCCCTCCTTATAAACCATATGTATAAAATGTATGAGCACAAACATGGTGCTGAGGGAACACAACCTCAGTAAAATATCAGAATAGTTCATTAACTTTCACTATGAACGTATATTACAGGGTTTGAAAGCTGATTGTCTTATCACTCACACTATCTGATCTCCATTAACACAGTTTTAGCCTGAATGGGTGAGGAGTTTTATGTGTGTGTGGGGGGGGTGCATCGATCACCGACAAGGGAACAGAGGTCAGCAGCAGTTCACCGTGGAAGAGAAGATTAGAGGTTGTTCAAAATCTGCCAAAAGAAGGAGCTGCAACACAGTGGGACAAAGAGTATGAGATGACTTTGGACTTCTGTAGCTGCGTGTTCAGTAAGGACAAGACGTGTGGTGCTGCTGCAGATGTCTCAATTAAAACTACGAGCACCGTCCCTCCAAGTATTGTTCACTATGTCTCACATCTACAGTAAGAGAATACAATGCAGATATGCACTGAACTGCGCACACACACACACGTATTTGGCGTGTATGTCTGGCTGAGTGGGTCCTTGTGTGTTTGCCTCTCGCGCGGGTTTGGTTTGTTCAGCGCTTTCTCCCCACTGAGCCGTATTTATTTCTCAGCTCGTTCCCAGAGTTCTTGTTTGCTGAGGTGAAATTCAGCACACGGGGCTCAAAAGAGGACGACTGACGATGTACTCGCACATGATTTAAGGCCGGATTAGGATGATAGCGCCCCCTTGGTAGTGTAATTTACAACATGCGCTCTCTTTATTTTTGGGAAACTTTAGAAAAGAAAGAAAAAAAAAAACAAAAACATGTTTCACCTTGTTAAAATTGAACGTACAACAGCCTGGCTGTGGCCGTTCCCTCACTGGGGAGACGTTAAAGACTTGTGAGGCAGAAGTTGTGTCCAGAATCAGCAGCTGGCGTCACTTTTAATGGTTCATCACAAATAAGGTTTATTGTCCAACAGTGGGAATGTATCTCTCATTAAGAAAACCAAAGTATTTACATGACTGAAGAAAAAAGGGATTTATCAAAGGCGGCTGTTCTTCATTTCCGGAGCCTCTTGAAGTTTGTATGAGCTGATATGGGTATGTTTCAGGCAACGGTCCAGTCAATGTACTTCTGTAATCCTCCCCTGAGAGAGCAACTGTTCCTGGATCAGTGACCATAGCTGAGTCCATGTGGCCAACACAAGCTGGCTATAAGTTCGAAAAGGAGCGCTGGGATTTCTGTGTGCACTCTGAAAAATGGCACGGTTTGATACGAGGGGAGTCTTTTCTGAGTCTGGCGTGTTTCGCAGAGAGTGAGGCAGTCCTGTAGTCAGCGCTGGATCAAATTATACTCTGAACACAGAGATTTATGAATGCATGCGCCGTCATCGAGATCAGCCTCGTCTGTGTGCAAGAGACACATAAATTAAATCTGGTGTGAAGGCGGAGAGAATATCACATACATCCACAGACGCACTGTCTCAAAAAGATGTTTTTTGTTGAAAAATGCCAACAAAACAATGTTGAACCGCACATTATTTTTTTTGTATTACTTGTAGCTACAAGGAGCAGCTAAAAACAAACTGTGGGAGCGTGTATATCCACTTCAGCATGGTTCAGGATGATTTTCAGGGGCTGTGGTGAAATAAGGAAGTCTGGAGCCTGGATGAAGAAGTGTGTGAGAGAGGGTGCGTCATACACACTCTCAAACACTCACACACACTCTGGGTCAACGCCAGGTGAGGGAAAGTGGGCCCATATTGGATCTGTT
>CAAKHB010005503.1:0-10278 GCA_901007665.1 Aeoliscus strigatus | reverse complement strand
GGCGGGTGCGTCTTCTGGCCAGCTCTTCCCACAGCAGTGGAGGTGAAAATGACTTTACCATGTGAGGTGGCTGTGGTCGCTCCCGCCATGCAGCGCTGCCACACGGTTCCTGTCTCCTGTCTTGTCTCAATCCGGCCTTTGAAGGTCGGCTCAGGTTTACGTGCAAAGCATTTTATTTACTTAGTTTAGCTCTCTGGGCTTTGCGTGCGCTCTCACACTTTGAACTCACTGGATATTCTGATTGGTGTTGATTGGAGGAAATGAAAACACAGTGGGTTGGGAACAGACAGTTTCAGTATATTTCTAACAGAAGCTAAAAAAGTGGACTTAGTACACAAAAAGGGTGATGACTTGGTCCCATGGACTAGTGGGGAGACCGTGAGGGCCTCTAACCACCCCAACGGCGCTGAGAGAGAGAGTGTGTGTGTGTGTGTGTGTGTGTGTGTGTGTGCGTGCGTGCGTGTGTGGTCACTGCCTACTGTTGTGTGCCTACTGCCAAATACAAGAAAATACAAAAATCCCATGGGCATTTGAAATTCATTCATTCATTCCACTTGCTTCAGTTATGCGTTGCAGTTGTGCTGTCAACGGGCGAACACCAGGGTACACCCAGGACGAGTCAGGGCAACCGTTCACCCTCACATTCACACCTACACGTACGGGCAATTTAGAGTAACCGATTAACCTCAGCATGCTTTTGGAGGTGGAGAGAGGCCGGAGTACCCAGAGAGAACCCACACAGACACGGGGAGAGCGTCCAAAGTCCACACAGAAAGATCCCAGGCCAGAAGCAGAGACCATCTCACCATGAGGCGACAGTGTACCAAAATGAAACTGGATGATTTAGTGTAAAGTGAGAAATGAGCAGCGTGTGTGTGTGTCAGCTGGGAGTCGTTGTCCCCTCATTTAGCAGTTCATGAAAAAAAACACTCAAGTTGCCAGATGTGACAGAGGGCACGCACCCAGCTCGCACACTGTAAACACACACACACAACACACACAAAACTCTCACACTCCTGGGGAACCTGCTCTCACCCTGTGTGAATATGTGTGTGGCACTGATTTACTGCATTCCAGCATAAGTCAGAGGCAGATCTCTATCGAGGGAATGTCCGTCTCATTAAAATGAATGTCAGATGAAGTAAACGGAGAGTGAGGACTTCAAAGAGGTCCACAGGGAGCTGAATAAATCGGGATTTAAACTTGCTACAAACCCATTTACAAACCCATTTTCAGGCATTCGACAGAAAAAAACATCTTCCAAATTACCCCTCGGAAGCTGGAGAGGTTGAACCCTTTGTTTGCATTTCTGCTGGAGAACGGTTCCTGTCAACATTCAACATTCTCGCTGTATTTCAGTTGCTGGTGGGGCCGTTCATGTTCTACCTACGGCTCCCTGTTGACCTACATCTCCCTTTGTCATTCCACACGTATCGACAGTGCGTAAAAAGTGCTGGCGGCTAATTGCTTTCACATCACTGAGCAGCCGGGTGATCTTGGTGACGTTCCAAGACCACCAACACTGGGACATGGGGCGTGCACGTTTGCAAACGCAGACCACCAATCACACTATCTAGGCCGGGGTAAAATACGCTGGCTGCCGTCCACCATGTAACACAGACGTATGATGTCTGATTGTCTGAGACCTTCTAGATTCCTGTTTTTCTGTCTGTTGTTACGAGAAATCAGAAGCAGAATCAAATCTGAAAGTGACTATTTCAGGCAACTTCACTCCACGTGTTTGTTTCACTTCCTTCGCACATTTACAGACTAAACTACAGTCAATTAAAGGTTATTTGCACCAGTTAAATACCATGGAGAGCAGGAAAGACATTTTCTCATGAAAATGTGTTTTCAAAGCAGCGCTACGTTGAGAAGTCGGTGCACCCTCTTCACACCGGTGAGGAGCTGACGTTTGGGTTTGACGGTGCCATAAATGCATTTTTAATATGCTCAACAGATCTGCTCAAAATTGACTGGATTATTCCAACACCGGTGTAAACAAATGTCTTGATACAAGAAGATCATAAATCAAATCATCAGGAGTTGAAATGAGCAGCTGGCTGGAGTCAAAGCGGGTTTACGTCAAGGAGTTAACGGAACGACGGCGTCTAAGACATCTGAGAAATTAAAACAACAATGAAAGGAGTTCCAGTATGCTAACATTTTTTCAAACCCCTCTGCTTTGGACAAATATCCAGGGATGAACGCCGATGTCGGCGTCGGTAGTGAAAAAAGGTCAGACAAACTCTCACTGTGCTAAACTCCACAGAACCAGGCCAGCAGGGGAAACTTCGGACCACTCATAAATCACAGCCAGCACCATGTGTCTCGCTCTGAATTATCAGCAGCGGCCCGTTTGGAATCAGCCCTTCAGCCAAGCGTGTCAGGAATAATAAGCTACAGTACCGTCTTTCCCTGTTCCGCTGCAGCGGGACTTCAACGCTGCATATGCAGAAACGGGCTCCTGCCTTCTTCACAAACATTGCCCAATGCGTGTGATGGTGAAAGTCGTAAAAGCTCATAAACATGCACAGCGTGAGGATTCTGAGGCTGGAGCATCTCTCCTTTGAGTCCATTATAGCTGTAACAACCTAACAGGTCTGTGAAAAAGGGTTTGAGGCTTTTTATTGGGTAAAAATGTAATTCTCAGTAGGTCGGAGTGCAGAGGATTGCTGCTGCATTGTAGAAATGTCAATAGTATCATCTTGTAGCATAAATGGCTTAGTTCGACATGTAATCAGGGGCTATTGAACCAATGTTCTACAATGGCTGGATGTAGTGGTGCGAGAGAAGGCTGAGAGAGGGAATGAGCTGTTGCGGGTGAAGCTTAGCACTGCTAAGGAAACCACGCAGAGGTTAAACAAACAGGCAGCAGGATCACGCGGGCCTAAGCCTCTTATACAGGCCCCTCTGAGGAGAAGATCATTGACTTATGATGGAGGGATGAAGGTCAGGAGCTGTCAAAGATGGAGTCGTCGATGCAGTCGTCTGACGCTGTCGCTCAGTGGTGGATTATTTCGTGAGCGATCAGTGGCCGGGAGATAATAGAACCCTGCTGTCAGTTGAAGAATGAATGAAAACATTTTTGTCACAATGTCCCTCTTAGCCATCCCAGGTCCATGCCAACTCATAGTCTCACCCATCATTTCATCCCCACCAAAAAAAAAAAAACAATAGTCCCTGAACCTTTTCCTCTTTGCCTCCAAAGGTCCCTGTCCCCTGCTGAGAGTTGAGGGGCAAAGCAGTTTCATTTCCTGCCCTGTTGAAATCAATGCTTTCTGGGAGCAGGGAGGGAGTCGGACGCAGAGGCAGAACGAAGGGAAAACAAGAGCGAGGTGTGAGCGGACTGCTGGCGTGCGGGACACAACCGGACCAGTGAGTAAACTCAGGCTGGTTTCATGTCAGCGGCAGCTTTGATAAAAATCTATGCGGATATTAAACAACAGTTCAAAGTGTGTTTATGAAAAACTGTGAGGCTGAGCAACAATGTCTGCTCCTCCGTCACTGTTCCACCAGGAACACACAGCAGCTGAGGCCCCAGAAACACTCACATCTGGACACACACCTCACTCGGTGTCTCCCTCCAATCTGCTGTTGTTTTCAAAGACGGGTCAACGAGCAAAGTCAGAAACAAACCCAGAAGAAAAGCACCATATGTGTGTGTGCAACCAACCATGGCGCTAACGTGGATCTAAGAGGACACCAGCTGTGAGACCGAGCAACTTTGTCAGTCATTTTCTGAGGGTGTTATTGGTGACAAGATACTGGAGCGTTTCTCGTGCTGAACGGGGGCAACAATTACCCGGTTGGTGCTGAGTTATGGAGGCGACGAGCCAGTAGTGGTTTGCTCGACGAGCATTTAACGAACAACACTTCAGAATTAGAGCCAGAGCGACCTTGAACTCCAGATTCCTCGGTCAGTGTGGTCGACACAGAATTAGAATGGATAGAAATGGAATTTCTTTTTCTGTCAAATGAATGTATTTACGATGTGTTTCTACACGCGGTAAATTAGAGCAACAATGTTCCTGCACAGGATTAAAGAGAGATACAAGACTAAAATATGTGAACACGTCTTTGTCAATAAAGCTCAGCTCAGTTCAACAGTTGCATTATATGTCACACAAATACTGGAATGTATTTGATGACTGTGTATTACTGTCGATGAAACACAGTTAATCAACAGTAAAGCAGAAATGCAAGTTCATTTAACACTTAATGCTAATAAAATAAGTTAAAATGATGACCAGTGGAGTTTTTTTGGGGGGTTCTTTGGAGGACATTTTGGATACACATCCAAGAAAATATTAATCAGCAATAAATGAAATAATTTGAACGAATGAAAAAAGGAGGATGTAGTTGGGGGAAGAGGAATCGGGGGCAGAAAGGCCTCTGCTTCTTCGCCTGCATTTAAAAACAGACATAAAAGTAAATTGCCAAACTTCTTTCAAAATTTCACTGGAGCAGAAAAACTCTGTTACACAACACACAGTCGGTCGTCGGGCGCCAGCGGCGAACACACGCTTGTGATCCGAGACGGTGTGAACTTGTGTGATTTGAGGGCATCAATCAGTTTGAGATCAACAGAGAAAAAGGCGCCACTTGTGGCCGAAGAAATTGCTCAAGAAGCGTCTGGACGTCTTCTGCCACCCCTACACCCCCCCCCCACACACACACACACACACTGGAAACAATAGTCAGATAAAAAAAAGGTTTAAAAAAGTCCCTTGTTGCTGTGACTTAAAGGGAAAGTCGGCTTAAAATTAAATCCCATTTTGAGAAACTAATCTTCAAAAAGACAAAATGTTTTTACAAGTGCAGGCCTGAGGAGTGAACCACACACACTGTGTGAGAAAGCGCCGATAGGTGAGTTTGTGTGAGTGTGTGAGCGGAACTGATGGTCCAGTGCTTCTGGGGAAGAGATGTAGGAACAGGTGGGCAGAAGAACAGACGTGGAGCTGCAAAGTATAGAGAATAGAATGCCCATTATCATATGATGTCGATGAATGTAGAAGCAATAAATAGAGGTCAAACATTCCCCTATAAATCTAGTGAATGCTTGAGCTTATTGAGCAAATACAAAATGAACAGTGTGTGTAGAAAGAGAGAGAGAGAGTGTGTGTGTGTGTGTGTGTGTGTGTGTGTCATATGACCGAGAAACTGGGCAAAAAGGAAAAAGAAAATGAGAAATTAAGATAAGACCAGAGACTGAGGGGTTGACTCTCCCTCTGGGGGGGTCGTGAAACACACTTTGATGGACAAATATGTTCTTTCTCCCCCAAAAACCCGGAGGTCACTTATCCAAAACCAACATATATTTGATATGTCATAGGCGTAGGCACAGACACCATAGTATGTTCGTTCATATTATACTGATTTTTTTGTTCAGGGAAAATGACAACTGCACTTTCTCAGACCAATTGGTCGGCCGGTGAACTTGAGGAATGTTTGGAGTACAGGAAGAATTCCTCCATTGAGTGACACACTTTTTTTATCATATTTTTTGGCCAATAAAGTTCTGCGTGCTCGGAGGGAGTGTGACGTTGCACAAAGATCGAATTGTCTGCGGAGGGAAAGAGCGCGAGTGTTCCTGAGGTCCTTAATGCCGTGCAGCTCTCAAACGATTTCACCCTGACACACACGAGGGGATGCATGAAGTCACGTTTCATCCTACGTCCTGTTCAATGAAATGTAGCAAGGTCTCCATGTAAATTACAGCGCGAGCAAAGCCGTCATTTGATATAACCACACTGACGAGTGGTCGTATCCTAATTTAAAGCTTTTGAGGACGACGTTCTCCCCCCCGCAGGCTGAACCCGGGCAGGTCCAGATGGGAAATTGATATGCAACACTGTACCTGTGGCTTATTCCATTAGACTCATTAAAGTGTCACTTTGTCATCAGCACACTCCTGCACTTCCAGCTTCCCTTACAACTGCAGCAAAGGACTCATTGTACTGTGTGTATAAAGTACAGCAGAGAACAGTTTTTTCATGCGGCCGGCGTAATTTGTCTTCCAGACAGCCGTCAAAAGAAATCAACATTGCGAGCGTTGAGCAGAGGGTGTAGAAAGCACTTTCATTTAGAGCTGGATGTGTGCGCCGCAGGTCAACGCATGGAAAGAGAACAATTGGAGTCATTTAAAAGTTGAAACAAAAATCATTTCTCGACCCGCTGAAGACCTCCCTCTCTGTGAAACCCATTGGAGAACAACACCGTCTCCCCACGCTCGACTGCAGCAATAAAAATCCAACTTTTCTTCTGGTTTCTGTAGCATTCAGAGGATTCTCTCTCTCTCTCTCTTTCTCTCTCTAGTAAATTGCAGGAAAAGGGTTGCACGCGTAACTACGGTTTGTAGTGGTGGACATTTTATCAAAGAGCTCTGACCAGGATCACAGCAAACTGCCCTCACTCTGACTGCTGAAAAATAAACGCTCAGTAGAGTCCGATTTAAGGAAATAAGAGCATTTTTCTGCCATTGTCACATAAATGCAGGAGGTTCACGCTTGTTTTACACATTATAATAGAGTTTGGTCTTAAATTGGTAGAGAGAGGTCACAGAGAAAACCGAAAGTCAGACGGAGTTTTACTCGAGTCGCGTCTCAGTACCGTCACGTTTGAAACCAAACCATGCATAACACAATCAACAACCAATAGATGAGCTCAAACAAAGTGGGAGCCGAGTTGTAGTCTTGTTAATAATGACCCTTTAAGATTCACAGTTGTTGTAAAATCTCAGTCTGTATCTACAGTCTACTACAACTTGTCTTTAGATAAGAGCCGGTGTGAGATAGGTTTCCAGAGGTTTCCAGTCTTCAGGTTAAAAAAAAACAAGTTTGTCAATTATGGATATGGGTCGCTAGCAATCATGAGTGTTTACTGGCCGACCTCCCGCCCAACAATTAGAACCTCATTTCCTGCCGTGTGCCCCATGGCGACATTGAACCACACGTAAGGAGAGAGAAGTTGTCTGAGCATCAGTGTTTAATCAAAGTATTGACTAATGGAGTCCACCAGTTGAGAAGAATAATCCCCCTCCGTCCAACAAAGACCATCCATCTGTTTCACACAGACGCTTCCTGCCACATTCCTCTGCCAAAAGCTTTCAGAGATGCACTTGATGAGTTAGCGTAGCGTGCACTGGACAGACTCATCCATCAGCCCGGTTCCTTCAGCATCTGGATTAAATGCTATGAAATGAAAGGAGTCGGACGACGAGCAGAGCCGACCAGGAATGACTTGAGGGGCCGTCTGATTCGCTCTAATTTAACAAGGATGACAGTGCTACCACGGAGCCTAACACCTCTCTCACCGCCTCATAAATTGCTCCCTTAATGTGTCTAAAAACGCCAGAAGACACAGACCAGCGCAGGCACACATCTCAGCGGCAGCACGAGCACGACAAACTCATACACACACCAGGATTTCTTTCTTCCCCACGTGAAGTGCCTTTAGTGTCAACAGTGTGTCCTGTTGAAAACTGCGGTGTGGCAGTTACTCCCTCCCATGATTTACAGCCTCCCTGAGTGTTATTAAAAAGCTTAATGCAATTCTAAACATTGTACAGAGTCGGTGCTCTGCACAGGTCCTTTATGTTGGGAGATGAATGCCCCATGTCAGAAACATTCACACAGTTTACATAGTCGGAAAACACTGTCGTCAATTTATTTTTATAACCATGTCCCAGATTATTGCTTTGGTGCTTAAGGGCACAGCGGTGAAAACATTCAGGCTACGTCATGTTAGATTCAGTAGCAATCGTAGTACAAATTAGCACCCTGCTGATACATGAGTTCTGTGATTTCTCCTTCTTCAGTGTTGTGAGTGTCCGATATGCGTCGGTCTCCTCTTTGTGTCCTCATACAATCACATTTCTTCTCAGTTTCATTCTGTTTACTGGTGTAACAGCTAAAGCTCTATTGTGTCTCCGTCTTATCATTATTACCACATTCTGTAGGAAACGTGTGAGGAGACAGAAATCTTTAAAACAAGCTTTTTAAAAAGTAGAATTTACTGTAAATCTCGTTTAGGTTTTCAACCAGACTAAAATCTCCCATCACCCCTGTGCAGACGCAGAAGACGCCCTATTGCCCTCTACGGGCCAGACGCTCCTTGGGCGCACACATTCTGAGCTGATGCTGCACCTACGTGTCCATTTTTTTTTAACTACACTGCGTTACGTCTTTTTCTCCTTTTTGCTGTAAGAACACAACCAATATAGGGAATAAAACCATTTGACAAATGTGTCGATAACTAAAAAAGTAAAACAAGTAAATAGAAAAGCAACTGATTCCAACCATCAAATACTAAACTGCTTTTAACTTTCTTTAAACAATTCAGGAAAAATTCAGGCAATGAAAAATGAAACTGTGGGATTTGTACGATAGCACTGAGGAGTGAAAGCGAGAACATGAAGGCATCAATGTAACAGGAGGAAAAAAGGCCCACGCTCCGCGATTCACTGAGCTACTCTATACTTTGGTGCTTCTTTTTACCAGAGCTCGGCCCAATTGTTTGCTCACAGCTCCTCTTGCTGTAATCAGCAAACTATTTGTGTCTCACAACAGCATCCAGGAGAAAACCTCAAAGGCCAAAGCGCTGTATTTGACCTTTACCACACGTGTGCCGTGCTTGCTGCATGTGCATGGATTGGAGGCAGCTGCGAAGTGAAATCACCTAATTAAATCCTGCACGCATCGTTCTGTTGAGGTCAACAATGAACACCCATGTAGAGACAACCGAGGATTCCTGGAAGCGCTGTCCTTCAGGGTAGCGACAGTCCGGTGACCTCTGACGAAGCCCGACCGCAGCGAACAAAGGCAGACAGCAGCACTTTGCTCCTTGTCATGTTTGCTCACTTGCTTTCCCAGTACGACCATAATAATGCCACTGTCCTCTGATCACAGGGCGCTGCGCTTTGCCTCCTCACATTTAATTACAGCTGAAGAAACGCCGGTGTTCCTCGCTGTTCCTCGCTCCCATTGCAGTCGGCCGGGAGGGAGACGAGACACTCGGCACTGTCATCTGCAAACACGTCCTCGGACCGCCTCCACGGGGTGAGCAGGGGGTCAGGTTGGTGGGTTCATGACAAGTAATAAAAGTAAATAAAACGTTCCACCTCTGATTCTCAGTGTACACAAGGAGTCTGAACCCTCCTTCGCAGCAGCTGCAGAGCGTCTCATAAACCTTCTGTGGAGTTGAAACCTGAAAACTAATTCGCTGGCAATTTTTAATGAACAACATCAGCGACCGAAAAATGTAACAGCATGTGAGCACCACATGAGGATATAAATATATGTTACACTTCTTTATACAAACGCATTTGTGGGAATCATTTTATAATTACATCCAAAATTTAAAAAAGAAGAAGAAAAAAAAATGCAGAGGCTGCCAAATATTGCAAAATTCCACTGTGGAACAAACCCTTACACTTATTATAGTTTAAAAACAGTTCACCTAAAAAGACTCCATCCAGCCCATTAGGTAAGAAGAGAGAGAGTAAAGATGGAGAAAGTTCAGAGAGCATACGCCGTTCACATCACTAGTAAATTATCCAAAAAAGCATTTAGGGAGGATGGAGATAATCCAAACAAGCTTCCAGGAGATCATTCATCACCAGCCATCAGGGAGGGGACAGAACATACAAACACAGAATTAAAACTCCTTGTTCCTGCAGCTTCATGGAAATAAATGTGATTACATTTGTTCTAACACTGTTCAAAATGTAAATATGAAACAGTCACATCCTCCATCTGGGACTGGAACGAGCCAATGGTCCCACCCGTGAAAGTTCAATGTCTGTTTGCCTTGCAAATGAGACTTGATGCGTCCCTTATCTTTAAATTGGCCGAACTGGTGGTGGGGGGAGGCTGCGGCCACAAAGCTCTCCAGCTGACTGCTGTGAGAGCGCCTCATTGTCCGCCGGAGGAGTCAAGTCTTCCCCCGTGTGGAGGCTTCTCTCTGACAATGGGCCGATAATCTAAACGCCAAAGATCATTTACATGAGAGGGGAAAGCTCAGGGATGGCACACAGCTCCTCTTTGACTCTGACATCACTGTTTGCACTGGCACGTTATCTCTAATAGATCTGAAATAATACAAAAAAAAAACAAAAAAAAAAAACGCATTGGCACACGAGGATGTGCGCAACTTTACGCAAAGCCAGGAGTGATTTCTGCCTGACACGCCGGTATAATCGGTGTGTGTGTGTGTGTGTGTGTGTGTGTGTGTGTGTGTGTGTGTGTGTGTGTGTGTGAGAGAGAGAGTGTGTGCGAG